>JAVTVY010019517.1:0-77016 GCA_036873755.1 Hanleya hanleyi | reverse complement strand
AACCAACAATAAGCCAGATGCTTCCTCTCCGATTTTTTGTCAGGCTTTCGTCGCTCACATCTGAAAGTTGCAAATTTGATTTTCCTGTTAGCATGGTCAGGACTGCTGAATTGGTACTTCCATATAAGGTAGTCGGGGGCTTCACGCGACTGGCTAGTCAGAATCAAAGTCGGTTTGAGATAAGTCTGGTCATCAGCTCTGTGAGACGCAGAAAACGGACATTGAACTTGGATTTGAAATCGCCCAATCGGCAAATGTTTAAAAGTACAAAAATCAATTTGACGGTCGAAATTTATAGATCGAAACTTCCAGAATATGCTGGTGGATTTGTTTTGAGGTACATGTAAACCGTTTATTTTTCGTTTACCCAAATTACGTTTCACACCTTGGTGTGCGTTTATATAAAGCATGATGTTATGTGAAGATTATGTATTTCGAAACTTTATTCTAAAGCCGCCTCCTCCCCCTCCCCCCCTACCCCCAAACTTGTTTTTGGGGACCTGTGCTACTAGTGAAAACAACATTTTACATAGGCGTTGGAAAAGGATGCTGTGCTGTTCTCGCGGAGCCTGTTTTACTGTACATTCTATTAAAGACATTGTCATTTGTCAATATACTGTGCTGTCATAATGGCTTGTAACATACAAGTGTCCTCTTGCTCCCCCAATCCAAGGTAGAATTTAGATTGTAAGAATGCTGATTTATTTTAGTTAAGAACCGTTAGATTGCATGTTTTCAATTTATGCAACTATTAAAGGCAATGCCAGTTGTGAATTGGGTTTTAAATGAAACTTCTCCCCAGGAATACTGGTGAAGCATATAACATAGGAAAACGTCACAAAATGATGAATTTTGTACTTTGTTTTGTGATAACATACTTTGCAAGTTGCGGTTTCTAGAATAATCGTGTGTTGTGGAATGCAGCTGCCGTATTGATCATAATATTGTAAGAATAGATATAAACTATTAATCTACATATATTTGGCATTCCAATTCAATAAATGTTCCATCCCTTTTCAATGGATGTCTGAATAAAATATATATCGAATTCTTCTGAAAAGAAAATAGGTTTGCCAGCTGTACGGACGGCTTGTCGCTCCTTGAAACGCCGGCATGAAATGGTCGATGTTCTGAGGATAAATTCGACTACCAAACACACGGATTTGTGCTCTGTCAATGGGATTGGAGAACAACACAAAGTATTGGCAGTTCAAGGCAATATCTCTGGACGCCTTCCCTTGAGGAAAGAGATTCTGAGTCAAATAGATGACGGACAGATTGCGATGATGGGACCCTTTGGTGAATAGGTCGGCGATTTCGAATTGTCCTTGGCAGCACTCATCAGATCATCGAGCACTACCACGTTGGTCTGCTCGGAATGGAAGTAATAGGGTTTGTCTATGTCGTGAGTAATTCCTGCGACAAAGCTCACATTCTGTAATCGCGTAGTTTCGTAGGAGGGCTGCCACTGGCTATAACATCAAACAACACGTGTCGGAGCTGGGGTTGCCACACCTTCCTCTAGAAACTTCATCACCCAGGACGTCTTTCCACACCCCGTAGAGCCGCTCACCGACATCGTATAGGGGTGTCCTACGCCACTTGGTGGACCTATAGCGGGACTTGGTGGTGTCTCTTGTCTATGCGTTAGACGCATATGTCTGAGCATATTGTCGCGACGAGAGAGTGTCTTTTGACAGAACGGACATGTACTCGACATGGTTCCCGGTCAAAGGATGGACACAGACTGAGGCTAATGGTGTACAAACGACCTTATATGACCACTCACTCACTCACTCACTCACCGTCGTTAGTGCGTCCATGCGTTAAGACGGGCGTTGGGGACGCCTCACGGGCGTTTTGCACGCCTCACTCACTCGCTCACTCACTCACTCACATGTTGGAACCGCCATCTTGGATATGTCCCATAATGCACCGGGTCAAAATACTCGCTTCTGATTGGACGAGAGCTCTGTGACGGTTTTGAAATACTCGCTTCTGATTGCTGTACCTTTGACCCCGGCGCGCAAAGGTTTCCACCGCTTTTCTTTTAAACTGTAAAAAGATCGCTCACATATTTCTACACCATACTTCTCTTTCAAAATCCGGTGGATTTTTGTCCGTTTTGCTGCATCTTGAAACAACTTAATTATTAACAGATTTTGATCAACACCCATTCGCAGAACCAGTGTACAAATAAAAAAAAGAAGAAAAAAAAACTAACAGAACAAATGGTATTTTCGCCCAACGAAGCAACCGTGGCGTGGACGGTATTGTTTATTTAACAACAACAATAAAACGCGTTTCAAGCGAAACGAAGTACATGTACTTGTATGTTTAAACGCGTTTGCGAACGCTTCGTGAAACGCGTTTCAAGCGAAACGAAACGAAAGATAAACGAACATACCGATGATAAAATTTGCGAGGTATAAACGCATTCTTTGCGAAGGAAACGAAACGAAGACCAAACGCGTTCAGGAGGTTATTAAAACGCGTTCCAAACGCCAATAGAACGATACCGTTAAATTATGCGTGAAAAACACTGGTCACCGAACGCTATTACCTCTGTAAACCGTTTATTTCTCGTGTACCGGTACCCAATGTACGCTTCACACCTTGGTGTGTGTATATATAAACAGGGTGTTATGTATAGATGATGTATTTCGACACTTCACCCTACCCCCCCCCCATCCCCCGATAAAAAAACGCTTGTTTTGAGGACCTGTGCTACTAGTGAAAACAACATTTTACATAGACGTTAAAAAAGGATGTCGTCACCCGCGTGCTGTTCTCGAGGAGCCTATTTTACTGTACAGTCATGCTGAGACATGGTCATCTGTCAATATTCCGTGCTGTCACGTTGGCTTGTAACATATAAGTGTTCTCTTGCTCCCCCAATCCAATGTAGAATTTAGATTGTAAGTATGTTGATTTATTTTAGTTAAGAACCGTTAAATTCCATGTTTTCAATTTACGCAAGTATTAATGGTAATGCCTGTTGTGAATTTGTTATAATTAAATTCTACCCGTATTGTTCGTAAATCCTGCGATTTGAATGGCTGATTAGTGCTAAATTTTTCGGTTCATACTTCAATGAATCTAAAAATACGATATGCCACGCCCACAACTGCACTACTTTTTCGTTGCTATAAATAGCACTGGATCACTGGTCGTAGTGTAAATCGATTCAGATTTTAGTGCATAATATTGCTCAAATAATGCCAACAGAAAACTCTAAAACCAACTGGAAAGAGTGAATTTAAATATTTATTTGTATTGAGAAAATTGTTTGTAAAATTACAAGAATTTCGAAGAGAAAAGAGCCGATCAGATCAGCAATAACTTAAGTCGACATCTCCGTGACCTAGTTGATTGAACTAATCCTACCTGAGCTCTGGTTCTCTTCAGATACATAGTTTGGTAATCCATTCATTTGTTCGTTACCGTTCCCGAGGAGTGGAATTTCATCCGCCGGCTCTTTTGCTGTTGTGGTGCGGGGGGAGGGGGGGGGGAGGTGAGTTTTGCACCGATGGAAACGGGAATATGTCGTCCTCTCTCACGAAACCAAACACAAAATTTAACAAATTATACCGTCTTGACTGCCACGATAAGCGGATGTATGTAACAAGTACAGTACCGTACGGCAGATGTCCGATACAATTCCTCTAGTCAAGGGGGAGTGGGGGGGGGGGAGTGTTACAGAATGTTAATTCCACAAAACCTGTTGGGTGGCCTACGAGGGCAACATCATCGTTCAATCTCTGTTCACAAAGGCTGACATCAGTTCACCAGAACTGATACACTTCGAAGTCTGTGAAAGAATATCAGTTTTCGCGTTTTCTGTCTCTGATATCACACAAAATTATGCGTCCGCTCGAATACAACACAACACACACAGCACAGAAGTTTCCCTCCATACACAATGTGCAACAAACTGTCAAACTGAAAACTGTTTGAACCGCGCTAGGCCTACCAACTGACGTGCGCGTGCACTGAGACGTTGCTAAGAGTTACGAAATTTGTTGACTGTATTTATACGCGCAGGGGTTTTCCCGTTACAAGAATTAAACCGAAGAATTCGTTCGTTTCACGTTCAATTTCTTCTCTTATTGAATTACTTTTGCTTGATTAATTTAATTATAAGGATTGACTGTGATTTTTTTTACGTTCATTGGGGTCTGAACTTAAAAACCGCTGTGCAAACTTTGTATTATCCACTACGCGGAATCATACAGTTTGCACAGCGGTTTATAAGTTCATACTCCAATGAACGTAAAAAAAAATCACAGTCAATCCTTAAATAATGAAACTCCTCTCCTCAAATACTTGGTGAAACATATAACATAGAAAAATGTCACAAAAGGATGATTTTTTTCCCCCCTTTTTTGTGCTACCATATTATGCTTTGCAAGTTCAATTTTAAGGTTTCTAGATTAATGTGTAATGATGTGTATTGTGGAATTCAGCTGCCGCACCAATCAAATTATTGTAAGAATAGATATAAACTATCACTCTTCATATATTTGGCGTTCTAATTCAATAAATGGTTCATCCATTTTACTGGAGGTCTGAACAAAATAGTTCGTTCGAAAGCATCTGAAAAGAAAATAAGTTTGTCCGCTGTGTAGTTAAAAACAAATTCCGAATCATTTCCGAGTTCAGTAATTAGATCATAGTGGGCAAGTCCAATTTGTTGTGGCGCGTTGGTCGTTGAAAATCTTGTAGAAGGAAAGTCCTTTGAGTGTTCTTTCTTCTGTTTCTTCGATAATCTGAACCGGGACAAGTGAGTAATTATTTTATATAAGCTCTTTAGTGTATAGAATATATGAACAAACATAATCAAAGTCTTCTACGTATAGTCTCAAGTAACATGAAATACATAAATCCTAAAAATGAACGAAGTATACTTATTTTGTTCGCTTCTGACTGCCTTTTTCGTATCATGTTTTTACTTCCTTCTTTTTCGCCAACCATACACGTCTATATAGTCACTGTTATATTACGGACGTTTAGAAGTGACATTGGAAATTATATACATAGGCGCAGCCTAGTGCGAGTTCTTTTCATTTTCCTGGTCGTTTGTGGCTGGAGATTTCTGATGAAATACTGGCTACCCAAAAGTTTTTGAATTGCTGTGGTTGTGGATGATGCGTGGAATACTTGATCAATCGGAAAACGTATTTTTCTTTATCTGACATAGCAGACTGTTTCACAGATTTCAAGGTCCCCAAAACAAGAATAATTTTCAGTATAATCAAACACGTTCGATCAGAATTGATACTCTGGATCGGATCGGGGATAAAGTATGTTGAAATATTGGGATTCTTCTTCATCATAAATTAATTTAAGGAATTAAACTGATAGAATTATTTTAATTTTATCCTTGAATAAAAAATTAAGAATGCCAAACTATTCGAAGAGAGATACCGGTATTACTATAATGGACAGAAATATTGGGATGTTTATACAATAGTTATATATAATCAAATTATTGTAAACAAATGAAAGACATAGTGGTGACTGATAGCTTATGAAGCCAGGACTTTCCACCCCGAGGACATTTACCCCTGTAGACATCTCCCTAGATATTTTCTCCTTGAAACATTTCAAGGACAATCTGTGGACACTTTTTTTTTAACTATAGCTACAAATCGTTGTAACACTGAAATATTTTAAGATACTCTTACCGCGATTTGTATTATTTAGTAAAATATTGTAATAGTTATCTTAAGTTTTGCCATGAATTACTTTTTCTTCAACATGGCACTATTTTCACATGCTTAATTCATGGTTTTGCTTCCAAACTACTTCCAATATCCCATGGTTTCATTGAAGACAAAACATACATTACTGGGTGATATTTTGTGGAGAATATGATAATATTCACATTGTTTTTAAAATTCAAATAATTAGTTCAATCGGCATGTTTGTTACTTAATTTCTGTACTAATGAGAAGCTATTGTTCATTTTGTTATTTTCAAGGTTCTGCGTGGAACCTGACTGATATAATAACATACATATTTATTATGTATCAAATCTCTTAGATACAATGGCGATAACAGAGGCTCCAAACAAGATTGGCTGTTCTGTCAATTAAAGCGCCGTCGCCACCCGCATAACAGGAGATTTGAGATGAATTTCTACAACTTGGGGAAGTGAAAGATTCTGTTAAAAAAACTGTTGAAATTAGAACTGAACCATTCTTTTTAGAATTTCTTTCATTTAATTCTGTGTTAAAATTAAGCTCTTCAGGGGAAGGAATCCCTCGGTGACGTCACTGTATCAGACAGAATATCAATGTTGTAGCTTTTAATAAACATAGCATAAACATGTCACATGTATGTTACATTATTGATTGTTCGCCTCATGTAGGTGCTTTTTTTCATTCATGTATAGGTGCTAATTAGCAAATAAACATCTCTTCTATTCTATCGTATGGATCAAAATATTTATTTATTTATGACTACGTAATAGTTGTTAACGTATATGTATACTACCGGTAGCTATATTGTTTTATCATGCCGAATTATACAAAATAATGAGTAATAATAGAGAAAGGCCCCCAAATTTGTTTTTGTCAATATTTCAATTTTGTTAAACATTTGTACGAAGTCATAGTACAAACATATATAGGAAGGCGAAAATGCATGTCCACAGAAGAAAATATCGGAAAATGTCCAGGGAGAAATTGATGTCCATCTGGGGAAATGTCCTTGCACCGCTTGTCTAAATATGAGGAATCTGACTTTCTAAAATTTCGTTTTATCAGTTGTTTGAGTTCTTGGTAAAATTTTGCAGTTGGACTTCAAAGCTATTCATGAATTGACACCTCAGAAGTGTACGGATCTAAACACAATAAAATCTGCAATAAACTATAGCTTGATGAATGTGTTTGTTTTATGAACTTTACTTGCAACTTGGTTGTCCGTACCGTGCGGGCATCTAGGTCATAATCTGAAGTGAGTGGACGATATCTGGCGATTCAGACAATCGCAGTGTCACCGTTTACTTGGAAATGATTTCTTGCCTGTCATAATTAATTCCCCTATTGATAATCAGCTTGTTGTGACCCCCTTCCCCCATTTTTAGCGAACAAGGATGACCTATCACGCGGACGTCAGCGAAAGAGCTTAAATGGCTTGATTTTGCTACGGCGTAAGTTAACAACTCCGTGGCAAATGTTTATTTTTTAAATGAACAACCGATTATCTCTTTACGAAACATCAGATCTTCAAAGCCTAATAAATAAGCTTGTTATAGATGGACACGTTATACAGCTTTCTCTTGCCGTATAACTAAATTTTATTAAACTTCTACACTGATGTAAAGTGCCATTTTCGCGAAAAAAGAGGTCTGACCGCACTCTGCAAACATCTGAATGAGGAAAGTGCAGACGACACTCGGGCGTTTTCGCCAAATATTCTATCAGGGCCAAAAAAATATATATGTCTGTTTCCGATTACGGGCCAGAAAAAAATAGAGTAGGTAGGGCCAAAAACAATTTTATTTTGGAAATAAATTTTATTTTGATGTCCAGTACTCCTGTCCCATATACAATGGTCTACAAATATATTCTTGATTGTATAACATTCCCACCCACTTTAACATATTCTCCCAGGACACATCCCCCCATATTTTCAGATATTCAAAAGATCTTATCCCCCAAAAGATAAAGGGGGGGGGGGAGATACCCTCAAAATATATTGTTGGTATTTTTATCTCTACTGGATCCAGCAAATCTTGATATTTCAGTAAGTTCTGCTGAAACCAGTTATTGTACTGATATTATGGAAATGAGAATTGCCAATAATGTGTTTGACTGCTGTTTACCACCAAAACGAGTATCGTTTTAATTTATTAACTTGATATGCAAAACAATATATTTCAAGGATTTCCGCCCAGAAATGATGAAATTTTTAGTGAAAAATACAAAATTCCATGTGGAATTTCAGTGCCTTTTGTACTTATTTTCTGGAAAAGCCTGAAGAAAAAATTGACATATACAACATAAAATGAAATGGGAAATTAATTTGAACATCATGGAGGTTTGTACCAGCGACTAGCTAATTCGAACAATTTGAGAAACGAGATGCGATTCCTGACTGTGCAACAGTACAATGATTTGAACAAGCCATTTCTCGAAAACAGAAGAATTATTACTTGCTTGAATCTTGGGGGTTTATTTCAATGCATTCATAATAAAACAAGTCGGGAAATTTTGGATTTTTTAGCGGAGAGATGGTACCGGTCGGTTAGACTTTGACGGCGACTAGCTTTGACCGTGTCGTCGCCGATTTCGCTGAAAACGAACACCACTTGCAAGCTGCCGTGTCCGCTAAACACTGCTTTAACAAACGTCATTTCAAGCCATCAAATCAGTAGATTTCTTTCGAAGTTGATGGAGAATATGTTTAAAATTGTCCTGGTAAACATGATCAAGTCGACTGAAGCGTAATCGGGTTGCTGATTTCTCGATTCCCGACCTAGAAGTAGGTGCTTTATTTCCTGAAAAAATCGTCAACCTGCCGCCATGCCATGCGGTTAGCTCCAGTCACACTTTACGGTATGCTGACTGCGGGCGCACCGCTTTACGGTTGTTGTTGTTGTTGTTGTCGTCGTAAAACGCGGCCTTGTGAGTGATTTCGTTGGAATTTGCTGATAAAATTTTTAGAGTCGTACGATTTATCTAGACTCGGTCGGGTAACCGGAAACAGACATATTTTTTTTCTTGGCCCAGTCGGAAGAGAATCGGAAGGGAATTCATCCTTGAATTTATTAGCATATTTATCCTTTTTTTCAAACCTATAGCAAATTACCCACACTGCCTCAAATGGAATATGGCAGCCCCCGCAAAAAAACGCCCACGCAAACGATGACTTCGGTGATTGTCTGTCTTTACATGGATTTACACTGGGTTTGTGATTAGGTTCTGTATCTGTATTTTGTCTCATGTAATGCATGTATGTTACCTATTTAACGAACTCCGTTCGTTATATCAATTTACGTTGGACAGATCATTTTATTTTGGAAATTGCTGACAAGCGTATGCCGAAGAAAAAGAATTTGTATGTGCAGTGCATTTAGTTTCTGCCCTTTTAATGTTAAACTGGACGTTTTTGGGCATGTAACTGTTAAATATTGAGGTACAGGCTTGTAAACTCAACAATAAAGTGAAAACATTTCAATAGGCTGTGTCAACTTTGGTCAAGCAAAATTACACGAAATATGGAATTAACTCCTGCAAAATACGAAGAAAAAAAAGATAGATTATCCTACAAATGTTGGTCAGCATTATTTATTTTGTAGCGGAATATTTACACATGCCCAGGATCGAAATGCACTGCACGTACAATGCCATTGTCTTCATATACCGGTATACTAATAACAACAATACTGCGTTCACTAATTCCTTGAGACCTTTGTGGTGGTAACAATTTAAGCACTCAAGATATGGTGAAATATAACGAAGATACAAGCTGAAGCTTGCATGAGTAGAGCAATGTTGAAACGTATTTCCAGGAGATGCTTCACCCATGTCGAATTGATACAAGAAAGCAACACATTTTTTATAAAATTAGCTACCGTAGCCAAATTATTTGGCATTTACAATATAATGGAAAACATTCAGAAAATGCGTGTGTTGAAATCTCCAAATTTGAGGTTGAGTATTCATTATACGAGCCAGACATGTCAGATAGTCATGAAAGCTTAAATCAAAACAGGAAATATGTATTTAATTGAAATGTAAAAGAGTGACAGGTTAGTACAGGGGTAAAAGCGTTCGGTGTCCGGTTATTTTCGTTTAGTTTGACCTAACGAAACGCGAACGGAACGAAATGTAAACGCGTTTCAAACGCTTACCAAACGATTATAGTAAACGAAACGCTTTCAATATCGCTTAATTTTTATTTTATCAAAACGCGTTTCCCTCGTCAAACGCGTTTGCTCTGACCGAAACGCGTTTATAAACGCGTTTGTGAATGCGTTTTATAAACGCGTTTCGAACGGGTTTCTCTTTTCGTTCGACTTTGTGCTAATTTGTGTTTTTATTTTGCAAACCAGACCAGGAAGTCCACGTGTCGGGGCTTTCCCCAGCCGCTATTATAATCCCTGTGCTATAAATATATGTGGCATAGCCTTTAATATACAAGGGTAAACACGTTCTGTGTCCGGTAATTCGTTTCGTTTATATATTGCGCTAAGATTAAATCTTTTCGTTCACAAAACGAAACAATATATGTCTTCCCGTACCAAGCGAAATGATTAGTCAGGCATGTTATACTGAGTCGAAAAAGCGTTTCGTCTGACCTTGACTCCATGCAGCTTTCGACCAACACTCAGTCGCCGAACCGTTGGACAAAGATAAAAAACAGACCAAATAATATTCTCGCCCGATGAAGCAACCGTGGTGTGGACGGTAATGCTTATTTAACAACAACAACAACAACAATAAAACGCGTTACGAAACGCGTTTCCAAAACGCGTTTCAAACGCAAGCTTAAATCTTTTCATTCACCAAGCGAAGAAATATTTGTCTCCCCGTACCAAGCGAAATGATTAGTCAGGCGTGTGATACCGAACCGAAAAAGCATTTCGCCTGCCCTTGACTCCATGCGGGTTTTGATCAACACTCAGTCACCGAACCATTGCACAAATAAAAAAAACAGACCAAATAGTATTCTCGCCCGACGAAGCAACCGTGGTGTGGACGGTGATGCTTATTTAACAACAACAACAACAATAAAACGCGTTCCGAAACGCGTTTCCAAAACGCGTTTCAAACGCGTTCATAAACGCGTTCGTGAAACGCGTTTTAAGCGAAACGAAACGAAAGATAAATGAACATACCGATGATCAAACGCGTTTGCGAGGTATAAACGCGTTCTTTGAGAAGCAAACGAAACGAATACAAAACGCGTTTAGAACGCTATTGAAACGCGTTTGAAACGATAATAGAACGATAATATACATGAAAAACCGGACACCGAACGCTTTTACCCCTGTAGTAATGAAAAGACCGATTCCCTCTTATTTATGCAAATTTGTGGAGCAAGTGTGGAGCTCTCAGCCAATCAGAAGCGAGTATTTTGTCACGTGACTGACCTTGCCCACCTCCAGCACAGAAGAGTTCCAATCTAGGGGGAGGTAACTCTGGGTCACTATAGTTCCGGCAAAGGGCCCCTGGGCATGTATTCGTCCGCGGTGATGCGGTCCTGACGGTGATGCGGTCGCGGAAAAAAGCTTCCGCGGAGAAAAAGTAGTCCCTAGCTAAAATGGTCCGATTGGGTCGAGTGAGGTATCAAAGTGAAGCATTCGTGAAGGGGCATATGATGGGCTGGGTGTGGGGTTGAAATATCGGCATTCTGCGCATGCGCGGTGGCCCAAGGGTATGAAAATAGCCGTTTTGGAGTTAGGGGAGCCACTAATGGTCCAATGGGGTCGAGTGAGGTATCAAAGTGAAGCATTCGTGAAGGGGCATCTGATGGGCTGGGTGTGGGGTTGAAATATCGGCATTCTGCGCATGCGCGATGGCCAAAGGGTATGAAAATAGACGTTTTGGAGCTAGTGGAGGCACTAATGGTCCAATGGGGTCGAGTGAGGTATCAAAGTGGAGCATAGGTGAAGGGGCATCTAATGGGCTGGGTGTGGGGTTGACATAGCGGCCTTCTGCGCATGCGCGGTGGCCGAAGGGTATGAAAATAGCGTTTTTGGAGCTAGGGGAGACCCTAATGGTCCAATGGGGTCGAGTGAGGTATCAATGTGAAGCATTCATCAAGAGGCATCTAATGGACTGGGTGTGGGGTTGACATATCGGCATTCTGCGCATGCGCGGTGGCCCAAGGGTATGGAAATAGACGTTTGGGGAGCTAGGGGAGCCACTAATGGTCGAATGGGGTCGAGTGAGGTATCAAAGTGAAGCCTAGGTGAAGGGGTATTTGCTGGCTGGGTGGGTGCATGTAAAATTTTTCCTGAAAAAAAAACGGAAAACGGACTTTATCGAAAAACCTGGGAAAATGCCTATATGGGGTATGAGGGGTATATAGGTCGCCGGGCTTAACGGGGCTTGTCTATCAATAGAGTTATCTCCCCTAGTTCCAGGGTGGGTGTATGTAAAAATTTTCCTGAAAAAATACGGAATACGGACTTTATCCTAAATTACGGGAAAATGCCTATATGGGGTATGGGAGGTATAGGACCATCCTGGGAAACGTACTTCCATACATTTGCGGTAGGGTTGTGGGGTCTCGTTTTACTCGTCTCGTCATTTAGAACATGATAGGAAGTGTCCCCGTGCGAATCGGTGAAATTTTTGAAAAAAGTCACCGAGCCTCATATAGTCCCATACTGAGGGTATAGGTTCAATGTTTGTCCCCCTGGGAAACGTACTTCTATACATTTGCGGTAGGGTTGTGGGGTCTCGTTTTACTCGTCTCGTCATTTAGAACATGATAGGAAGTGTCCCCGTGCGAATCGGTGAAATTTTTGAAAAAGTACGATATAGCCCCATATAGACATATATATATAAATATATATTCCCATACTGGGGTATAGTACCGATGTTTGTCCCCCTGGGAAACGTACTTCTATACATTTGCGGTAGGGTTGTGTGGTCTCGTTTTACTCGTCTCGTCATTTAGAACACGATAGGAAGTGTTGCGGAGCGAATTGGTGAAATTTTTGAAAAAAGTCACCGAGGCCTGGGTAGGCCCATAGGCCTATACTGCATGGCTATGGGTGTATAGGGCCATACGGGGTGGACATGTTGGAGTCTAGGTGAGTCCCTAATGGTCCAATGGGGTCGAGTGAGGTCTTATTTTGAAGCTCTCGTGCAGGAGCATCCGACTGGGCTAATGGTTCGTCCGTGTACAATAGTCTGCGCATGCGCAGTCTGGCCGTAGTATAGAAAACAGGCATTTTGGGTGCTATGTAGGGATGTGTTTGGGTTAGAGATGGGCTAATCACGGTTCGAATGGGTCGTGTGAGGTGTCAAAGTGAAGCTTGTGTGGGGTAGAGTCAGAATGGTGTGTTTTTGAATGCAAGTCGCGTCAACCTGCGCATGCGCAGTTGGTTGTAGTAAGTAAAGTGGCCATTTTGGGGCAGTACATGAAGGTGTTTGGGGTAGAGATGCACCGCTATGGGTCCGAATAGGTCGTGGAAGGTGTCAAAGTGAAGCTTGTGTGGGGTAGAGTCAGAATGGTGTGTTTTTGAATGCATGTCGCGTTAATCTGCGCATGCGCAGTTGGTTGTAGTAAGTAAAGTGACCATTTTGGGGCAGTGCAGGTAGGTATTTGGGATAGAGAGGGACCATCCTTGGTCCGAATGCGTCGTGTAAGGTGTCATCTTGTAGCTCTCGGGGTGTAGATCCCGATTTAAGGGCTGTTCACGTCATCTGTGACGTCATCAGTGACGTCATCAGTACGAGTAGTAGCGAAAGTGGACATTTTGGGGCAGTGAAAGGAAGGTATTTGGTGTAGAGATGGACCATCCTTGGTCCGAATGCGTCGTGGGAGGTGTCATTTTGTAGCTCTCGGGGTGTAGATCCCGATTTGGGGGATGTCCACAGCATCTGTGACGTCATTGGTGACGTCATCAGTAGGAGTAGTAGCGAAAGTGTGCATTTTGGGGCAGTACATGAAGGTATTTGGGGTCGAGATGGGCTATTCACGGTTCGAATGCGTCCTGGAAGGTGTCATGGCATGTTGTAGTTCTCGGGGTGTAGACCTTGATTTGAGGGATGGTCCCGTCATCTGTGACGTCATCGATGACGTCATCAGTAGGAGTAATAGCCAAAGTGTGCATTTTGGGGTAGTACAGGAAGGTATTTGGTGTAGAGATGGACCATCCCTTATCCGATTGTGTCGTGGGAGGTGTCATTTTGTAGCTCTCGGGGTGTAGACCCCGATTTGGGGGATGTCTGCGTCATCGGTGACGTCATCAGTGACGTCATCATTACGAGTAGGAGCGAAAGTGTGCAATTTGGGGCAATGAAGGAAGGTATTTGGGGTAGAGATGGACCATCCTTGGTCCGAATGCGTCGTGTGGGGTGTCATTTTGTAGCTCTCGGCGTGCAGACCTCGATTTGAGGGCTGTCCACAGCATCTGTGACGTCATTGGTGACGTCATTAGTAGGAGTAGTAGCGAAAGTGTGCATTTTGGGGCAGTACATGAAGGTATTTGGGGTCGAGATGGGCTATTCACGGTTCGAATGCGTCCTGGAAGGTGTCATGGCATGTTGTAGTTCTCGGGGTGTAGACCTTGATTTGAGGGATGTTTCCGTCATCTGTGACGTCATCGATGACGTCATCAGTAGGAGTAATAGCCAAAGTGTGCATTTTGGGGTAGTACAGGAAGGTATTTGGTGTAGAGATGGACCATCTCTTATCCGATTGTGTCGTGGGAGGTGTCATTTTGTAGCTCTCGGGGTGTAGACCCCGATTTGGGGGGCTGTTCACAGCATCTGTGACGTCATTGGTGACGTCATCAGTACGAGTAGTAACGCATGTAGCGTCAATATGCGCATGCGCAGTCTGGTCGTAGTAGAGAAATCAGGCATTTTGGGGGGTATGTGGGTGTGTGCTTGGGGTAGAGATGGACCCCTGTGGGCCCGAATGGGTCGTGGAAGGTGTCAAAGTGAAGCTTGTCTGGGTTAGAGTCAGAATGGTGTGTTTTTAAGTGCAAGTCGCGTCAATCTGCGCATGTGCAGTTGGTTGTAGTAAGTAAAGTGGCCATTTTGGGGCAGTACATGAAGGTATTTGGGGTCGAGATGGGCTATTCACGGTTCGATTGTGTCGTGGAAGGTGTCATTTTGTAGCTCTCGGGGTGTAGACTCCGATTTGTGGGGCTGTTCACAGCATCTGTGACGTCATTGGTGACGTCATCAGTACGAGTAGTAGTGAAAGTGTGCATTTTGGGGCAGTGCAGGAAGGTATTTGGGGTAGGGATGCTCTATTCTCAGTCCGAATGCGTCGTGGGAGGTGTCATCTTGTAGTTTTCGGCGTGCAGACCCCGATTTGAGGACTGTCCACAGCATCTGTGAAGTCATTGGTGACGTCATCAGTAGGAATAGTAGCGAAAGTGAGCCTTTTGGGGTAGTGAAGGATGTTATTTGGTGTAGAGATGGACCATCTGCGGTGCGAATGCGTCATGGGAGGTGTCATCTTGTAGCAACGCCCACCAACACCATTCTTAATGCTTCAACGCCCTGGTGAAATAGCTCAGAATCTCTGATATTCCATGGAATTGTCACTAATTCCTCGAAATGCAGTGATGCCCGTCAACGCCCGTCGTTACACCTTAACACTCTAACATAACGCCGTGATATAGTCCGGAGAGAGAACAACAACAGCAACAACAACAAGGATGACACATGAGAGAACAACAACAACAAGAAGTTGTTTTCATATAGTTTATTCTCCCCAATGTTACATCATACCCACGCTGGGGGAGCCGCGTTGGGTATATTTACAATTCAAGAAGATTCTTGTCCAATCAGAGGCCACCATTTGCAAGTTTCATATTCGTTCCGGTCCGTTAGATGTATTCTCGGCTACTCTTGTCCAATCAGAAGTCGCCATTTCAGAAAGTTCCATCTTCGGCCATGTTCGCTCTGAACCGTTTGTTCTAATCGTCATCGGGCAGGCCAGGATACCGTGGAGGCCACATATCCTCACATAGTTGTTTGTGCATTCTGAGTATCTATCAGTGCATGGGTGAATACTTTCATCCGATGGGGATGGTGGTCAGTTTAACCACGAAGAACGTAACATTGGTCACCCTCTCCACTTGCCATTTTGTGTTGGGGCGTTGTTGTTGGGCCCATTCCAAACTATCCACGCTGTCCAGTTCCTTCAGCATCGTCTCCAGTGACGTACGATGGATAATGGTGAAAGGCTGGTCAAACACCCGGGTATTATTGCTGGGATAAAAGTAACGGAGCTGGTCTGTCTCTTTATGGCGAAGAATGTATCCAAAAGTGAGATTTAACTTGAAGGCTGTATCTTGGTCGTTGAAGATGGCTTCCACGTAGCTACGTAGACGGATGTTTTCTTCCAACCGGAAATTATAGAAGTCCAATATCGGGCGATGCCGATGAAAACAGTGTCGGATCATGCACCAATGGCGTCGATACATCTCACGCACTGGATGATCTTCGGGTAAGAGATCGCTGGGAACATCCACCGCATCTTCCAGAAAAGGTTCGATGTTGTCAGGCGTATGACGCGAAACCGTAACGGTGGAGTCCGGCTGGAAATCCAGGCTCTTCTGAACTGTGGGTACAGGCGGGCTCTCCGTCATCGCATCACCCGTGGCGTTCGTCTCCCCGGGCTTATCTTCACTGGGTCTGACCTTTTGCGGCTCCTCTTCAGTAGGAAGTTGTCGCCCAAATCGTAGAGACGGGACATGAATCAAACGCTGATGCCGTCTTAACTGACTGCGTCGTTTGAAGAGTTGACCACATTCATAACATTGTTCCTTCGCACCCTCGTGGAGTGAGCGTTCGTGGCGCAGTAAAGCATCTTCCCGATTAAATGACCGTGCGCAGGTTATACAAGTATGTCGTGCACCGTTGTGGGCGGAGGCCTCGTGGCGTCGTAAATTGTTTAGACGAGTAAATGACTTCTGGCAAGTTGTGCAAGTGAACATCTTGGTGGTGGACAGAGTGTCTGATGAAACGGCAAGGCCGCTTCCCTTTTATAGCACACTAGCTGTTGATCTATTTTTAGCACACTCAGTTCAACTACCTACCGGATGTAGGCTGTTTCTAATCGTCATCGGGCAGGCCAGGATACCGTTGAGGAAACATATCCTCAGATAATTGTTCTGAGTATCTTTCAGTGCATGGGTGAATACTTTCAGCCGATTGGGGTGGTGGGTCAGTTTAACCACGAAGAACGTAACATTGGTGACCCTCTCCACTATCCATTTGGTGTTGGGACGCTGTTCATAGGCCCATTCCAAGGGATCCACAGTGTCCAGTTGGGCCAGCATCGTCTCTAGCGACGCCCGATTGGTGATTGTGAAAGGATGGTCGTACACTGGGTTGATGGCACTGGAATAGAAATAGCACAATTCGCGCGTCATCTTATGGCATAAGATGTAGCCAAATGCTACATTTAATGTGAAGGACGTAGGTTGATCATTGAAGATGGCTTCCACGTAGCTGCGTAGACGGGCGAGGTCGGTCAGTCGGAAATTGTGCAAGTCCAATATAGGGCGATGACGGTGGAAGCAGTGTCGGATCATGGGCCAATGGCGTCGATATATCTCACTCACTGGATGATCTTCGGATAAGAGATCGCTCGGAACATCCACCGCATCTTTCAGAAAATGTTCGTTGTTGTCAGGCGTATGACTGAAAACAGTAATGCTAGGAACCGGCTGGATATCTAGGCTCTTCTGAGCTGTGGGTATAGGCGGGCTCTCCGCGATCGCATCACTCGCAGCTCCGAGTTCTCTTGTAGCAACGCCCGTCAACGCCCGGCGGTGGCGTCGGAGCTCCGGAGCTCCGAGGTCCATGAGCTCCGGAGCTCCAAGAGCTCCGCGAGCTCGGAGCTCTTGCATATAAACACACACATGCATCTGTGAAAGCTTCATTATACGCCTGGTGTCCGTGGAGATGAGAGCCATGGTTTACGCATGTCACTTGTGTTCGAAGTCGCCGCGCGCGCCGGGGTCAAAGGTCAGTTCCGGTCACGTGAATGGAAGCGAAAGTGACCTCACACGCATCAGACGCATTCACATCCGGGTACATCCGGGTTCTTGTACATCCGAGCTCTTGTCAATGACGTCCGCGCCTACATCCGGG
Organism: Hanleya hanleyi; assembly: GCA_036873755.1. Classification (NCBI taxonomy): domain Eukaryota; kingdom Metazoa; phylum Mollusca; class Polyplacophora; order Lepidopleurida; family Hanleyidae; genus Hanleya; species Hanleya hanleyi. Next base: position 59,209 of record JAVTVY010019517.1, on the reverse strand, counting down.
TTCTTGTCGCTGATGTCCAAGTTGAACTGATGGTGCTAAAAATAGATCAACAGCTAGCTTGCTATAAAAAGGAAACGGCCTGACCGTTTCATCAGACACTCTGTCAACCACCAAGATGTTCACTTGTACTACGTGCTCGAAATCGTTCACTCGCCGGCATGACTTGCGCCGCCATGAGGCTACCAAGCACGATGGAACCGCCCGGTATAGCTGTACGATATGTAGGCCTACACTGTCGTTTCAGCGCCCAGATCATTTACAGCGCCATGAACGTTCAATTCATGGGCCACCCAAGCGTCCATGCGAAGAATGTGGTCAACTCTTCAGACGACCCAGTCAGTTAAAACGGCATGAGCGTTTGATTCATGGTCCGTCACCATGGCATGAGGGACAACTTTCCACTAAAGAGGGACCCAGGAGGGACAGATCCACTCAAGATGAACCCGGGGAGAAGAATGCCACTGGTGATGCGATCGCGGAGAGCCCGCCTATTCCCACAGCTCGGAAGAGCCTAGATATCCAGCCGGTTCCTAGCATTACTGTTTTCAGTCATACGCCTGACAACAACGAACATTTTCTGAAAGATGCGGTGGATGTTCCCAGCGATCTCTTATCCGAAGATCATCCAGTGAGTGAGATATATCGACGCCATTGGCCCATGATCCGACACTGCTTCCACCGTCATCGCCCTATGTTGGACTTGTACAATTTCCGACTGATCGACCTCGCCCGTCTACGCAGCTACGTGGAAGCCATCTTCAATGATCAACCTACGTCCTTCACATTAAATGTAGCATTTGGCTACATCTTATGCCATAAGATGACGCGCGAATTGTGCTATTTCTATTCCAGTGCCATCAACCCAGTGTACGACCATCCTTTCACAATCACCAATCGGGCGTCGCTAGAGACGATGCTGGCCCAACTGGACACTGTGGATCCCTTGGAATGGGCCTATGAACAGCGTCCCAACACCAAATGGATAGTGGAGAGGGTCACCAATGTTACGTTCTTCGTGGTTAAACTGACCCACCACCCCAATCGGCTGAAAGTATTCACCCATGCACTGAAAGATACTCAGAATGCATAAACAATTATCTGAGGATATGTTTCCTCAACGGTATCTTGGCCTGCCCGATGACGATTAGAAACAGCCTACATCCGGTAGGTAGTTGAACTGAGTGGGCTAAAAATAGATCAACAGCTAGCGTGCTATAAAAGGGAAGCGGCCTTGCCGTTTCATCAGACACTCTGTCCACCACCAAGATGTTCACTTGCACAACTTGCCAGAAGTCATTTACTCGTCTAAACAATTTACGACGCCACGAGGCCTCCGCCCACAACGGTGCACGACATACTTGTATAACCTGCGCACGGTCATTTAATCGGGAAGATGCTTTACTGCGCCACGAACGCTCACTCCACGAGGGTGCGAAGGAACAATGTTATGAATGTGGTCAACTCTTCAAACGACGCAGTCAGTTAAAACGGCATCAGCGTTTGATTCATGTCCCGTCTCTACGATTTGGGCGACAACTTCCTACTGAAGAGGAGCCGCAAAAGGTCAGACCCAGTGAAGATAAGCCCGGGGAGACGAACGCCACGGGTGATGCGATGACGGAGAGCCCGCCTGTACCCACAGTTCAGAAGAGCCTGGATTTCCAGCCGGACTCCACCGTTACGGTTTCGCGTCATACGCCTGACAACATCGAACCTTTTCTGGAAGATGCGGTGGATGTTCCCAGCGATCTCTTACCCGAAGATCATCCAGTGCGTGAGATGTATCGACGCCATTGGTACATGATCCGAGACTGTTTTCATCGGCATCGCCCGATATTGGACTTCTATAATTTCCGGTTGGAAGAAAACATCCGTCTACGTAGCTACGTGGAAGCCATCTTCAACGACCAAGATACAGCCTTCAAGTTAAATCTCACTTTTGGATACATTCTTCGCCATAAAGAGACAGACCAGCTCCGTTACTTTTATCCCAGCAATAATATCCGGGTGTTTGACCAGCCTTTCACCATTATCCATCGTGCGTCACTGGAGACGATGCTGAAGGAACTGGACAGCGTGGATAGTTTGGAATGGGCCCAACAACAACGCCCCAACACAAAATGGCAAGTGGAGAGGGTGACCAATGTTACGTTCTTCGTGGTTAAACTGACCACCATCCCCATCGGATGAAAGTATTCACCCATGCACTGATAGATACTCAGAATGCACAAACAACTATGTGAGGATATGTGGCCTCAACGGTATCCTGGCCTGCCCGATGACGATTAGAACAAACGGTTCAGAGCGAACATGGCCGAAGATGGAACTTTCTGAAATGGCGACTTCTGATTGGACAAGAGTAGCCGAGAATACATCTAACGGACAGGAACGAATATGAAACTTGCAAATGGTGGCCTCTGATTGGACAAGAATCTTCTTGAATTGTAAATATACCCAACGCGGCTCCCCCAGCGTGGGTATGATGTAACATTGGGGAGAATAAACTATATGAAAACAACTTCTTGTTGTTGTTCTTCTCTCATGTGTCATCCTTGTTGTTGTTGCTGTTGTTGTTCTCTCTCCGGACTATATCACGGCGTTATGCTAGAGTGTTAAGGTGTACCGACGGGCGTTGACGGGCATCACTGCATTTCGAAGAATTAGTGACAATTCCATGGAATATCAGAGATTCTGAGCTATTTCACCAGGGCGTTGAAGCATTAAGAATGGTGTTGGTGGGCGTTGCTACAAGATGGCACCTCCCATGACGCATTCGCACCGCAGATGGTCCATCTCTACACCAAATAACATCCTTCACTACCCCAAAAGGCTCACTTTCGCTACTATTCCTACTGATGACGTCACCAATGACTTCACAGATGCTGTGGACAGTCCTCAAATCGGGGTCTGCACGCCGAAAACTACAAGATGACACCTCCCACGACGCATTCGGACTGAGAATAGAGCATCCCTACCCCAAATACCTTCCTGCACTGCCCCAAAATGCACACTTTCGCTACTACTCGTACTGATGACGTCACCAATGACGTCACAGATGCTGTGAACAGCCCCCCAAATCGGAGTCTACACCCCGAGAGCTACAAAATGACACCTCCCACGACACAATCGAACCGTGAATAGCCCATCTCGACCCCAAATACCTTCATGTACTGCCCCAAAATGGCCACTTTACTTACTACAACCAACTGCGCATGCGCAGATTGACGCGACTTGCACTTAAAAACACACCATTCTGACTCTAACCCACACAAGCTTCACTTTGACACCTTCCACGACCCATTCGGGCCCATAGGGGTCCATCTCTACCCCAAACACACACCCACATACCCCCCAAAATGCCTGATTTCTCTACTACGGCCAGACTGCGCATGCGCATATTGACGCTACATGCGTTACTACTCGTACTGATGACGTCACCAATGACGTCACAGATGCTGTGAACAGCCCCCCAAATCGGGGTCTACACCCCGAGAGCTACAAAATGACACCTCCCACGACACAATCGGATAAGGATGGTCCATCTCTACACCAAATACCTTCCTGTACTACCCCAAAATGCACACTTTGGCTATTACTCCTACTGATGACGTCATCGATGACGTCACAGATGACGGAAACATCCCTCAAATCAAGGTCTACACCCCGAGAACTACAACATGCCATGACACCTTCCAGGACGCATTCGAACCGTGAATAGCCCATCTCGACCCCAAATACCTTCATGTACTGCCCCAAAATGCACACTTTCGCTACTACTCCTACTGATGACGTCACCAATGACGTCACAGATGCTGTGGACAGCCCTCAAATCGAGGTCTGCACGCCGAGAGCTACAAAATGACACCCCACACGACGCATTCGGACCAAGGATGGTCCATCTCCACCCCAAATACCTTCCTTCATTGCCCCAAATTGCACACTTTCGCTACTACTCGTAATGATGACGTCACTGATGACGTCACCGATGACGCAGACATCCCCCAAATCGGGGTCTACACCCCGAGAGCTACAAAATGACACCTCCCACGACGCATTCGGACCAAGGATGGTCCATCTCTACACCAAATACCTTCCTTTCACTGCCCCAAAATGTCCACTTTCGCTACTACTCGTACTGATGACGTCACTGATGACGTCACAGATGACGTGAACAGCCCTTAAATCGGGATCTACACCCCGAGAGCTACAAGATGACACCTTACACGACGCATTCGGACCAAGGATGGTCCCTCTCTATCCCAAATACCTACCTGCACTGCCCCAAAATGGTCACTTTACTTACTACAACCAACTGCGCATGCGCAGATTAACGCGACATGCATTAAAAAACACACCATTCTGACTCTAACCCACACAAGCTTCACTTTGACACCTTCCACGACCTATTCGGACCCATAGCGGTGCATCTCTACCCCAAACACCTTCATGTACTGCCCCAAAATGGCCACTTTACTTACTACAACCAACTGCGCATGCGCAGGTTGACGCGACTTGCATTCAAAAACACACCATTCTGACTCTACCCCACACAAGCTTCACTTTGACACCTCACACGACCCATTCGAACCGTGATTAGCCCATCTCTAACCCAAACACATCCCTACATAGCACCCAAAATGCCTGTTTTCTATACTACGGCCAGACTGCGCATGCGCAGACTATTGTACACGGACGAACCATTAGCCCAGTCGGATGCTCCTGCACGAGAGCTTCAAAATAAGACCTCACTCGACCCCATTGGACCATTAGGGACTCACCTAGACTCCAGCATGTCCACCCCGTATGGCCCTATACACCCATAGCCATGCAGTATAGGCCTATGGGCCTACCCAGGCCTCGGTGACTTTTTTCAAAAATTTCACCAATTCGCTCCGCAACACTTCCTATCGTGTTCTAAATGACGAGACGAGTAAAACGAGACCCCACAACCCTACCGCAAATGTATAGAAGTACGTTTCCCAGGGGGACAAACATCGGTCCTATACCCCAGTATGGGAATATATATTTATATATATATGTCTATATGGGGCTATATCGTACTTTTTCAAAAATTTCACCGATTCGCACGGGGACACTTCCTATCATGTTCTAAATGACGAGACGAGTAAAACTAGACCCCACAACCCTACCGCAAATGTATAGAAGTACGTTTCCCAGGGGGACAAACATTGAACCTATACCCCAGTATGGGACTATATGAGGCTCGGTGACTTTTTTCAAAAATTTCACCGATTCGCACGGGGACACTTCCTATCATGTTCTAAATGACGAGACGAGTAAAACGAGACCCCACAACCCTACCGCAAATGTATAGAAGTACGTTTCCCAGGATGGTCCTATACCTCCCATACCCCATATAGGCATTTTCCCGTAATTTAGGATAAAGTCCGTATTCCGTATTTTTTCAGGAAAATTTTTACATACACCCACCCTGGAACTAGGGGGAGATAACTCTATTGACAGGCGAGCCCCGTTAAGCCCGGCGACCTATATACCCCTCATACCCCATATAGGCATTTTCCCAGGTTTTTCGATAAAGTCCGTTTTCCGTTTTTTTTTTTTTCAGGAAAAATTTTACATGCACCCACCCAGCCAGCAAATACCCCTTCACCTAGGCTTCACTTTGATACCTCACTCGACCCCATTCGACCATTAGTGGCTCCCCTAGCTCCCAAAACGTCTATTTCCATACCCTTGGGCCACCGCGCAGAATGCCGATATGTCAACCCCACACCCAGTCCATTAGATGCCTCTTCATGAATGCGTCACATTGATACCTCACTCGACCCCATTGGACCATTAGGGGCTCCCCTAGCTCCAAAAAGGCTATTTTCATACCCTTCGGCCACCGCGCATGCGCAGAAGGCCGCTATGTCAACCCCACACCCAGCCCATTAGATGCCCCTTCACCTATGCTCCACTTTGATACCTCACTCGACCCCATTGGACCATTAGTGCCTCCCCTAGCTCCAACACGTCTATTTTCATACCCTTTGGCCACCGCGCATGCGCAGAATGCCGATATTTCAACCCCACACCCAGCCCATCAGATGCCCCTTCACGAATGCTTCACTTTGATACCTCACTCGATCCCATTGGACCATTAATGGCTCCCCTAACTCCAAAACGGCTATTTTCATACCCTTGGGCCACCGCGCATGCGCAGAATACCGATATTTCACCATGCATTATCAACCTCTCAACGGGGGAGGGTCTGTTCTCAATTACCGCCTCAATGTGTCCGCTGATGGTGCTGACCAAATTTTTCCACAAACTTGAGAAGAACCGCTCCCTCGTGCTCGTGTTGCGCATGCGTTCAGCTAGTTCATTGTTGGGTCTTCATCGGACAGGACCAAACTGGACATTATATATCTGTCATTATATATAGGATATGGACAGAATATCCACGTAGTGTTTAGATGTTTCGAGCTGCGAGAAATATAATTGTTTCAAAGGGTATTGTGTCTTTTCAGACAGGGCCGCATTAGTTTCACAGTTGGAAGAAATGGAAGATTTTTCAGTAAAACCAGAGGATGTTGACCAAACGGACGGATCAGTGATGAAGGTCGAATTATGGAGCCAACGGACCAAGAATATGTATGTGAAGGAGGAATTGGGGATCCAAAGTGGAATACACAGCCATATAACTATAAAACAGGATCATGTAGTCGAGTTTGATGTAGATGACTGGTCACTACAGAAGATCCTTGTACATAGACCGATTAAACAAGTAAGCCATACCGGGTGTATCCCGTATTTATCACATAACTGCAGTGTTTCAATAGGGACATATAGTCATGACATATTTATCGTATGCACCTAGGTGAATAACACTTTCAAACACGCTGATTGGTTAATGCATGTAGGGTGAGAAAATGAATTACTACACTTCGTCGTGACGTCACTGGACTATTTTTCCCATTGATAAAATTATACTACGAAATATTATGTTCACACGTGCAACAACAACATAGAATAGATATGTGCAAGACGATCATTTTATCCACTCGGATACATGCATCGGCCTGTAAACTATAATTGTCAATAGCCATACATGCAGCAATGCAACAATGCATTATTTCGACAGTTTTGAGCTTCAAATTTTGTATAAAGTACTCACGTACCGGTCGTAGTCGGTCAAGTTTGTTTGTCGAATCGAGGGAGCTCGCCATTTTGAATACCGTATCTCGTCAGAAATCAACAGTCACAGTAAAAGTTTGCTCATTCCTTTGAATATCTGCATGGAATCTTCCCTATGTTTGTTCATTTCTTGCAATAGATCTGGATGATTTAGAGACTTTAAACGGATTACGTATTCAAAATGATCTTGTCAGCATAGCATGATGTCATCTCGTTGAGAACTCGCCATCATGTTGCGCGCATGATGACATGCGGCGAACACGAGTGCAATTCGTGGCATGACATGATCCAAAATAAATAATGTATGAAGAACAGCAAAGTAACAAATCACACTTAATTCATTCTGTTGTGAAATGCTCTACGATATTTTGAAATACTGTGAAAACTGAACAGCCTTACGAGGGAGGTGCTCAAGCTCTGTTGCATTTTGGAAGTATATCGGCTTAGCGTATACAACAATTTGTAAGGCTGTGATGCGCCTGAGCCAGGGCCGTTTTTTTCGTCGAGAATGAAAGAAAGAAAATATTTTCGTCGAGAATGAAAGAAAGAAAAGAAATTTTGAGGTAGATTTGATAATGAAATCTTTGAATTATTGCCTTTATAATTTACTTGAAAAATAGTTATGTGATAAACAGAATCTTACAGAATATTACACTCGTGGCAATTTAATATGAAAGTTGAGTAAGTTGAGAAAGTTGAGTAAAGTTGAGTTGAGAAAGTTGAGTAAGTTGAGTAAGTTTTATATGTTGCTCCCTAAAGCTCGCAACATATAAAACTTACTCAATTCGTGTCATAACTTTCATATTAAATAGCCACTCGTGTGAGATCCTCTATATGTAATATACAATAACACAGGTGACAACTGTTGCGAACATACATTATCTGGTCAAATATTGACCAAAAGGAGCACTGTGATATACTGATTTGTCTACACTACACAAGGATATAGCAAATTGTATCGCAGCTCAATATTGAGTAACTATCCCGCACATGTTCAAGTGTTACATATTCTTATGATTTTGAATCATTCACTGTATCCCTTCAACAACCGCCCACTCACCCCGCCTAGTAACATAAGTAGCCAAGGTCAAACTTGGATAGGTGACCGGTCACTTTACTGGCTGGGCTGATATGTGTCCAGGATAAAAGGAACTGAGCACTCTCGTGGCCTGGCACATGTAGGCACCGTCGTGATATGAGAAAAATATAATCGAAAAAGATGTCAAATCGTACTCACTCACCCACTCACTCCTGTAAAATAGCCATTCCTTTCCATGGCTGATAACTTATAGTGATATACTGCTGATTATTAAAACACCACCCCTTGACCTTGTCAGATAACCCAATCATGATAACTAGACTGATTGTTTTGATCTTCCAGGAGTGTCCGGGCACAGGCAGTGATACCAAACAGACCAGACTTCAGGATGATACAACTTCGGTGGAAAAGCCTTTTCCTGTGAACCTGTATCGGGTCAATAATGTGTGCAGAAATTATACTCTGCCGAAATCTAACTGTTCCAGCCCAAACACCCCCTCATTGACACATATCATAGAAACCCAAAACGCAGAGCAGATCAGTGATAAGCTAGACCACCAGAGAACACATACCTGCGAAAATCCATACAAATGCCCATTATGCCCGTATAGTTGTACCAAGAAAAGTTATATACAGAAACATCACAGAACTCACACTGGTGAAAAGGCATACAAATGTTCATTATGTCCGTATAATTGTACACATAAAAATAATCTGAAGGGACATCAGAGAACTCATACTGGTGAAAAGCCATACAAATGTTCATTATGTCCGTATAGTTGTACACATAAAGGTAATCTGAAGACACATCAGAGAACTCATACTGGTGAAAAGCCATACAACTGCTCATTATGTCCATATAGTTGTATACGGAAAAGTCGTCTGAAGGGACATCAGAGAACTCATACTGGTGAAAAGCCATACAAATGTTCATTATGTCCGTATAGTTGTGCACGTAAACATCATCTGAAGACACATCAGAGAACTCATACTGGTGAAAAGCCATACAAATGCTCATTATGTCCATATAGTTGTACACAGAAAATTCATCTGACGATACATCAGAGAACTCATACTGGTGAAAAGCCATACAAATGCTCATTTTGTCCATATAGTTGTACACAGAAAATTCAACTGAAGACACATCAGAGAACTCATACTGGTGAAAAGCCATACAAATGCTCATTATGTCCATATAGTTGTACACAGAAAATTCATCTGACGATACATCAGAGAACTCATACTGGTGAAAAGCCATACAAATGCTCATTTTGTCCATATAGTTGTACACAGAAAATTCAACTGAAGACACATCAGAGAACTCATACTGGTGAAAAGCCATACAAATGCTCATTATGTCCATATAGTTGTACACAGAAAATTCATCTGACGATACATCAGAGAACTCATACTGGTGAAAAGCCATACAAATGCTCATTTTGTCCATATAGTTGTACACAGAAAATTCAACTGAAGACACATCAGAGAACTCATACTGGTGAAAAGCCATACAAATGCTCATTATGTCCATATAGTTGTACACAGAAAATTCATCTGACGATACATCAGAGAACTCATACTGGTGAAAAGCCATACAAATGCTCATTTTGTCCATATAGTTGTACACAGAAAATTCAACTGAAGACACATCAGAGAACTCATACTGGTGAAAAGCCATACAAATGCTCATTATGTCCATATAGTTGTACACAGAAAATTCATCTGACGATACATCAGAGAACTCATACTGGTGAAAAGCCATACAAATGTTCATTATGTCCGTATAGTTGTACTCATAAGAATAATCTGAAGGAACATCAGAGAACTCATACTGGTGAAAAGCCATACAAATGTTCATTATGTCCGTATAGTTGTACACGTAAAAATAATCTGAAGACGCATCAGAGAACTCATACTGGTGAAAAGCCATACAAATGTTCATTATGTCCGTATAGTTGTACTCATAAGAATAATCTGAAGGAACATCAGAGAACTCATACTGGTGAAAAGCCATACAAATGCTCATTATGTCCATATAGTTGTACAGTGAAAAGTCATCTGAAGCGACATCAGAGAAGTCATACTGGTGAAAAGCCATACAAATGCTCATTATGTCCGTATAGTTGTACACTGAACAATAATCTGAAGAAACATCAGAGAACTCATACTGGTGAAAAGCCATACGAATGACCATTGTGTCCATATAGCTGTGCCCGAAAAGACCTTCTCATTTACCATGAGAGAACATGGTTCATACTTCATGTAAGAATCACCAGACAATGCATACAATAACCAAGTCTGGGGACAACAATGTGTCTAGACTTGTGCCTTTTCAGCGACACAAAGACCCAGACAATAGCCTCCTACATGAAGTATCTACCGAGAACATATAACGACGAAAAGACATACAAATGTTCATTATTTTCGTATTATTGTGCACATAAAAATAATCTGAAGAGACATCAGAGAACTCATACTGGTGTTAAGCTACATACTGATGGTCAGTGTGTCAGGATAGCTGTGTAAAGAAAGGTCATCGGACCGAACATGGATAGCTCAGCGTGGTGAATGTCCAACCGGATGCTCGTTATGAAATTTGATAAACGAGGGTTAAGTATTTTTTGTAAAAAAAGATGAGATAATTCACACTGGTCATAAAAATGAGAATGCATGAAAAGCCATAAACATACACGTCGTTCATATACTTCCGTATTGATTTGTTATGAAGAGTCATACCTGAGGAAAGGTAACTTATTCCGTTATCACCATTCGCTGTATTAGTCCATCGAGATAAGTTCTATAAATGACCAGGTAACTTGTTATACTGTTCTTTAGTTACGCATTAATAGAGCATTTCCACAACCGGATGTTCTTATGTTTCCATGAGAAACGGCTCAGCCGAATCCGCCGCCGCCGCGACTTTGAAAGTGGATGTTTCTGAAACCGTTAAACGTTTTCGGGTCAGACTTTGTGTGCTTACTCCCCAGGCCGGTGAAATTTGTTTGTTTGTGTTTTGATGGCTCTGTTCACTATCAGGTGACGCTGTAGGCAGAGCATAGAGAAACCTTTCACGATTTCGTCTGTACGATTTTTTTTCATTGAACTTTTTTGTGCCATCTTTCTAGGGCTTTAGATTTCACCTTCTCTTTTTTCGTGGTATTTGGTCATCACTTGGTGGCGCTATGGACATGAATGCAGGTAAACCTCTGTAACATGATATCTTCTAAACAACTTTCTTGATTTCCATGAAATTTCGATATAATGATCTTGCAAGATAGGCAAAGAATTGACCAAATTTTAGTGGTGTTGGTGAAATCATGGAGGCGCGTTTTTGCATCTCAGAAATTTACTTTCTTTAAGCGAAAATAATTCTAGTTTGCTTAACATGAATATAACATTCCCAGTGTTATAATTCACGTCCCTTGTAAGCCAAACGACCTTTTTTATACGCCCGTCAAATTTGAAGAGACGTATTATGGTATGGCGTCGTCCGTCCGTTAACTTTTCTCGTCAACGCAACTCGTCCTAGAGTTTTCATTGGATTCTTTTGATATTTGGTCCACGTGATCGGTACCATGTGTAGATGTGCATGAACTTTTTTCGGCCCGATTCGACGTTTTCTTGAGTTACTCTCCTTGATTTTGGTCTGAAATCCTTGTATTTAGCACCTGCTGTCTTCGTCAATGCAACTCGTTCCAGAGTTTTCAATTGATTCTTTAGAAATTTGGTACACATGATCGATACCATGTGTAGATGTGCACGGACTTTTTTCGGCCCGATTGGACGTTTTCTTGAGTTGCTCCCCTTGATTTTGGTCTGAAAGCCTTGTATTTGGCACCTACTGTCTTTGACAACGCAACTCGTCCCAGAATGTTGAATGGATTCTTCTGAAATTTGGCACACATGATCGGTACCATGTGTAGATGTGCATGAACTTTTTTCGGTCCGATTCGATGTTTTCTTGAGTTACTCCCCTTGATTTTGGTCTGAAATCCTTGTATTTGGCATCTACTGTCTTCATCAACGTAACTCGTCCCAGAGTTTTCAATGGATTCTTCTGAAATTTGGTACACATGATCGGTACCATGTGTAGATGTGCACTAACTTTTTTCGACCCGATTCGACATATTCTTGAGTTACTCCCCTTGATTTTGGTCTGAAATCCTTGTATTTGGCAGCTACTGTCTTCGTCGTGAATGCAACTCGTCCCAGAGTTTTCAAATGGATTTAAATTTGGTACACATGATCAGTATCATGTGTAGATGCGCATGAACTTTTTTTCGAACCAGTTCGATGTTTTCTTGAGTTACCCCCTTGATTTTAGTCTGGAATCCTTTTATTTGGCACCGACAGTCCTACTGAACGAAACTCATCCTAGGGGTTTCATTGCATTCTTTTGAAATTAGGTACCCATGATTGGTGCCAAGTGCACATGTGCACACACTTTTTTCAAGTTGATTCAAAAGTTTCTTGAGTTATTCCCCATGATTCTGGTCTGAAATCTTTTATTTGACACCTACTGTCCTCGTGGACGCAACTCGTTTCACACTATTCTATGGATTCTTTGAAATTTGGTACATATGAGCTGATTCGATGTTTTCTTCAGTTACTCCCCTTGATTTTAGTCTGAAATCCTTGTATTTGGCACCTACTGTCATCTTGACCCCATTCATCAGGCTGATGAACTTACTTTTGCAGCTTATAGTGAGCCAAATTTTGTTTTTAAGTTACTGATGCATACATAAGCTCATAACCGGGGTTGGGGGAACATGCACCCCCACAGAGTAAGAGTAACTGGAGTTCTACCTGCTTCCACAAATACCGCTCCAGGCCCTTATGTACCTCCTTGTTAGACAGACCAAGGATTTTCAAACATAAAATTTTTATTTACTTTTTAGCTCATCTGGGCCGAAGGCCCCATGGGCTTATGTCATGGCCGGACTGTCCGTCGTCCGTCGTGCGTCGTCCGTCGTGCGTAAACATCTTCTTCTCTGAAACCGCTTGGCCGATTAAGCTGAAACTTGGCATGCATGTTCCTCCCAATGAGTACACCAGAATTTGTTCATGCCGTGTCGATACGATTTTAAATATGGCTGCCATGGCGGCCATCTTGAATTTGCCATTGAAACATTGTTATCGCGATTTCTCAGAAACTACTGCATAGATCTTTCTCAAATTTGGTACACAGGTTCCCCTTGGGGTCTAGTTGTGCAAGATACCTTTTCTGCTCTGATTCGAACATCCAATATGGCCACCAGGCAGCCATCTTGGATTTCCAGATAAAAAATTGTTATCGCAATTTCTCAGGAATTACTGCATGGATCTTTCTCAAATTTGGTACAGAGGTTCCCTTTGGGGTCTAGTTGTGCAAGATACAATTTGTGGTCTGATTGAAAAATCCAATATGGCCACCAGGCGGCCATCTTGAATTTGCCAGTGAAATCTTGCCATCATTATTTTTCATTAACTACTGCATGGATCTTTCTCAAATTTGGTACACAGGTTCCTCTTGGGGTTAGTTGTGCAAGATACCTTTTCTGCTCTGATTCGAACATCCAATATGGCCACCAGGCGGCCATTTTGGATTTCCCTATGAAACTTCGTTATCGTGATTTATCAGGAAGAACTGCATGGATCTTTCTCAAATTTGATACACAGGTTCCCCTTGGGGTTTAGTTGTGCAAGATACTTTGTTGTCTGATTCAGAAATTCAATATGGCCACCAGGCGGCCATCTTGGATTTCCAGGTGAAACATTATTCTGATTTCTTAGGAACTACTGCATGGATCTTTCTCAAATTTGGTACAGAGGTTCCCCTTGGGGTCTAGTTGCGCAAGATACAATTTATGGTCTGATTGAAAAATCCAATATTCCAATATGGCCCCAGGTGGCCATCTTGGATTTACAGATGAAACATTGTTATCATGATTTCTCAGGAACTACTGCATGGATCTTTCTCAAATTTGGTACAGAGGTTGCCCTTGGGGTCTAGCTGTGCAAGATACCATTTGTGGTCTGATTGAAAAATCCAATATGGCCACCAGGAGGCCATCTTGGATTTCCCCATGAAATTTTCTTATCGTGTTGTGCAAGATGCCTTTGTTTGGTCCATTTCGATAATCCAATACGGCCGCATCTTGAATTTCCCATGAAACTTTATCATAAAATCTCAGTAAATAACTGCATGGATCATTCAGTGTTCAGGGGGGACAACACAAGTTAGAAACTCATCTATTGCAGTTCTTTAGTAAAAAATTCTCACAGCTACTTTCTCCAGTTACAGACAGATGAGCTACAGTGCCGTGGCACTATCTTTTGTTAAATTGTAGTTTTAGGGCTACCTTCCATACGGAAGCGGCCCATCAACATATTGCTTCATTTATATTTCATTATCCATTTTTTCACAATTGATAATTTGATTAACCTTATGGTTTAAAAAATGGATTGAAAGGACATTGATGCAGTCAGAGAATATATGCTGCCATCAGTATGATGTGATACCGTATAGAGAATTGCAAGGAATGTAACATTGATATCCCCTCTTACCTTGCAGGCCTGCATATTGCATGACATATGTTGACCATTCAGATGATAAAATCTGTGGTTGACTTATTGCATAATGAACTTTACATAAAGGGACCTGTAGACTGCTTGTATCAACAAAATAAACACTTTCCTTCCAGAAGCAGTTCTTCTTCTCTTTCCAATACTGATGTAATAATTTGATCCTATTCATTGGTATGGCTATCTGAATTACATTTCTTTAATCTCCAGTGGCTGTGAGGCCCTGGGCTTCCACATGTCTGGAGAGGCATTCTGGCCAATTTTGTCAATGAGAAAAATCACAAATTATCACTCGGTTAATGCTCTGTTTTTATATGTGGAGGTCCCTAGAATTTATTTGAACTCGAGATATGAAATGGCACATACCATTGCATTTTGACAGCATAATTACAACTGTTGATAACTATTTATGGACTGAAAAAGTAGAAAGATTTTTAAAGTAGAACTTCTACATGCCTGTTCTGTGGCACGTCCCATCTGGGAAATTTTTATATTTAATTTAAGTAAAATGGTGAGTTCTGTTGCATTTTGACAGAATATTCGGGCTTAAAGATAATATGTAATGATGACTCAAATGGAACTGACTTGTCCATGCCATCTGTCTGTCCGTCTATCAATGTTTGACGGACTAGAAGCCTATCCCAGTTGACAATCTATTTTTCGAAGGTTATATATTGTATATTATGATATAACATGAACTCCTCATCACCATCGTTGTGGCTATGATCTTCCAGGATAATCTACCAAAATTTGCGTGTGTTGCAAGAGCCTCATGTTTCAGCAGTAACTTAAAACCAAGCCCTATCGTCTGATCTGGTGAAACATGCCCCATATCCATGCTCTCACATGCCACATCACTGTCGGAATATCGGTACCAAGACACAGTGATGGACCACACCAATGAAGATGCCCGATTTATGTTGAATGTCGTTATTGCCTAAGTACTATTAGCAGCATTTTCAACAACAATAATTCGCTGACTTCCAGTGAAACATTATCGTGAAAGGTATTTATATTTGTTGGGTGGCATTTTTATTTGCCGGTGTGGAGGCTAAGAATGTCCGGTGGCTAAGAGTGTCCGTTTTCTATCTTCTAACCCAGGTAGGACACTTTTCCCCGCATTGGGGACAAGTGTCCGTCCTTAGTTGCAATAGAAAAGGATATGAAACTGGACACTCACCACCAGGACATTCGAATCCATCACACCGGCATTGTTTCAGATAGAATACAACAGCATAATTCATACAATCAGGAATAAAAATGGGTTGAAATTTTTATGTTCAAACTTGTGTAGCAAAAAACAATTTGAAATTTATTTTGTCTGCAGGCCCGTGAAACACACAATCAAGTTGGTGTTGCCCCACACTAGGTTTCGCCCATTGGTAAAGAAATCTCTTCTCAGCGGCAGTACTACTAGGGATGATTCCCCATTGCTGATCCCCAGGAGTATATGCCCCATCTGTCTCACCCTAAAAACAAATTCCCACTCCTAACAGAGGGTGTGCCCAAATTGGGAAGATCTAAAGCCCTGTGAGTACCAAATTATGTGTTAAACATGTATTCGGGGGAATTGGTCTTCTAACGTTTTTCACATGAGCTTTCATTGAACATTTGCGTAGATATATTCTAGTCTTTAGTGTAACAGTATATTTAGTGCGATATCGTTATATTGAGTAACTTTATTTTATGCATCACTACACCCTGAGGGTTTTGGCAGCAGGTGTTACCAGTTCAAGCTGATCTTTGCTGGTGAATCTATTTGGATTCCGTAGAGAAGACGTCGACTCTTGCTCATCATACTCATCATCACTGTGAACGTTTGACCAGGGATCAATTTGACTCAAACATTCAGCAAGCACGACAAAACATTGCCTAGTATGACGCGCGCCGCCTAGCCGCATGTGTACCAGCATTTCCAAGAAGATTATTTTATTTCACACTTCGACATTATTTCCTAATCCATTATGTATTTGTTATAGAGAAAATAGCATTATTAAAAAATCTGAACGTCTAACCACATGATAGGCCAAATATGCATTTTTGGTATATGTCACTATGACGTAACCAGAGCGGAAATATTTGTTTATGTTTGTTTTTTTTTCCTTTTCTGGTAGATCCTGCTCCCAAGATATATAGTGGGACATTTCCGTCTCTAGACCACTCCCCTTTGTTTGTGGTAACTACACATCAAAATGTCATTTCAAGAAAGACATTTTTTGTAGGTAGTTCTCACAAAGTTGACATTTTTTTCGGTACATTATCCCACCCTGAATAAAAATAAACACTTCTCTATCTCCTGACCCTAGTTTTGGTTGGAGGTCTTGTTACCGCAAACAAAAATGTTTACAATCATGGTGTCACAAGCGACATTTGCACCAAATGGAGTTATCCAGCTGATGGATGAGGGTTTTTAAGCCACTGCCTCCCTGGAAGGCGGTCTTCCTGCCAGGCACAAGACCTCACTACAATGGTTTTGGGAGGGTGGTGTGGTTCTAGGGTGAATTGTCTAAATACAGGGTCTCTCTACATAACCATATTCTTTGTATATACACAACAACGTGTGAAACGTACTTTGGGTTAAACGAAGAATATACGGTTTATCTTCCAACCAAAAACACCAACATATTCTAGAAGGGTCGCTCTATATATTCCCGTCGTCAAATTATTTAATCTGTGTACATTCACGTCCTTGTAGGCCGATTCAAAATCCAAGATCACTGTCAATTTTTCCAGGTTCACAGAGCTGATGGCCGGCCTTTTCTCAAACCAAGGGCGTCGCTACCCATGGTGCGTGCGGTGCAAACGCACTACCTTTTTGCCGGTGGTTTGGCAATAGGAAAATTATGTAAGATATAAACCCCAGTTTTGCATTAAAATATGCTAAAGTTGATGAAATGAAGCGTAAATGATTCAAATTTTCGAGCGTTGGCATGTTACCGGAACCCCACCCCCCAGGGATGGTGAGAAATTGGAAATCAAGGGCGAATCTACAGGGCGGATGTGTGGTGGGGGGGGGGGACATCTCCGGCAACCTTGAACCCCAGATCGCCAGTGGACCCTCGCCTATTGGTGTGCTGACAGTGTTCGCTTATTTAAGCTTTGTGTAAATCAATCGTAGTGGCACGCGTATTGGTTCCTAATGTTCCATGGCGTAAAGATCTTTTTCTTTTGTACATGTATGTATTAAATCTTACTAGAAAGTCAAATGGGTTTAGGAATGAGGTTTGAATTTTCTCAACATCATTGGGTGCTTATAAATGTATTATTGATAAATCAGTCATATTGGTTCCCGTATTGGTTTCTAATGTTCCATGGCGTAAAGGTCGTTTTGTATGTAATAAAACTTACTAGAAAGTTAAATGGGTTTAGGCATGAGGTGTAACTTTTCTCAGCATCGATGTGTACTTATAAATTGGAAACAAACGTGAAAATAGAACCATAAATCTGCATATATTATGTTCAGATTTATATCTGGGAAAACGCTTAGAACGCATCTAAGCCCATAAGAAAACATTTCACATAGGCGTTGGAATTTATTTTATTTATTTATTTATTTGACCAATATTTAACCAGGAGTACTCCTTCAGGCCAAGCCTGCTCTTCCAGGAGGTCCTGACATATAACATAGATGGGCAAGTAATACATATGTACATTGGACAAGACACAAGTAAGATAACAGTAAACTAAAACATGGAAAGTAAAGCATTATAAAATAATAAAACAACAAGAACCGGTAGAATAAATCACTAAAACTATACAGTAGTTAAAATTTGCCGCCTGAGATGAAATTTAAAACTTTGAATATTTTCTGCATTTTTAAGAACAATTATGGCAGGTCATTCCAACATTTAGCACCTTAAAATATAAAAGTTCTGTTACAAAAAGTGGATAAGCCTCCCACGATATGTAAGTCGTTACGCTGCCGTGTGGGATACCTATGCACATCGGCGTTTCTTTGAAATTTATCACAGATGTATTCCGGCAAAAGCCTGTTAAGAGCCTTGTACATAAAACATAATCTTTAACCTTTAACATGCATATTGCGATCAAACTTAATACTTAAAATTGTTCTCGCCGCTCTCGTTTGCAGTTTCTGTAATCTACCTAGTTGTGATTTGGAAGAATTACCCCATACTAGACAACAATAATCGAAGTGCGGCTGGAAAAGGATGCCGCACTGTTCTCGCGGAGCCTGTTATATACTAAACATCCATATAGTCATTCTGTTGGAGACATTGTCATTTGTCAATATTCTGTGATGTCACAATGGCTTGTAACATATTTATGTGTCCTCTTGCTCCCCCAGTCCAAGGTAGAATTTAGATTGTATGTATGGTGATTTATTTTAGTTAAGAATCGTTAGATTGCATGTTTTCAATTTACGCAAGTATTAAAGGTAATGCCTGTTGTGAATTGTTTATAATGAAACTTCTCGCCTTAAATACTTGGTGGAACATATAACACAGGAAAACGTTACAAAAGGATGAATTTTGTCCGGTGTTTGTGATACCATACTTTGTAAGTTCAATTTTGCGGTTTCTATAGATTAATCGTGTGTATTGTGAAATTCAGCTGCCGTACCGATCATAATATTGTAAGAATAGATATAAACTATTAATATACATATATTTGGCATTCCAACTCAATAAATTGTTCATCCATTTTCAATAGAGGTCTGAATAAAATATATTCGAAAGCTTTCGAGAGGAAAATAAGTTTGTCCGCTGGATAGTTAAAAACAAATTCCGAATCATTTCCGAGTTCAGAAATTAGGTCATATTGTTGTGGCGTCTAATTTGTTGTGGCGCGTTCATCGCTGATTGTTGCAGGAAAGTTCTTTCAGTGTTCTTTATTCTGTTTCTTCGATATTCTGAACGGGACAAGTGAGTAATTATTCTGGAAAAATATAACACAATATAGCTCATTGGTGTATAGAATATGAAGAAACATAATCGAACTCTTTGACATAGTCTCAAATATCAACTTTCGGCATATCACGTTGGACAGGTCATTTTATTTTGAAAATTACTGACAAGCGTATGCTGCTGAAGAAAAATAATTTGTATGTTTAGTGCATTTAGTTTTTGCACTTGTAATGTTAAACTGGACGTGTAACTGTTAAATATTAAGGTACGAGCTTGTAACCTCAACATTCTAACATGCTCCACGTTATAGCCGTGCGCTGATTGGTCCAGACCTCAAAACATACGAAGATTATCACACGATAATCTTCATTTGTTTGTTGAGTTCTGTTTCATTCACGTGTCGAACTGGTGACGTCTCATTCTTGTGACGCAGTGCCGCAAAGCTTAGCGACGATTGGTTCATTCAGTGCGCAGTGGGCGGAGTTCACACAGCTGCAGCTCGTGAACGGACAGCACGCGCGAGCATGGCCCGCAAACCAGTCACGAAATTCTCGCATCAAAACGCATCAAAGTTTGCAGAAAATTTGCCATTCCGCTTATGAAATGAGGAAATATTTATCATTGTGCATGTTAGAATGGAGTTAATGACCTTCTTAGTGAATATTATCGTGTAATAATTTGTCGATGTTTAGTTTTAGACCTCATCAAAAAACCTCGCGGCTACGCCGCTCGGTTTTTTGATTGACGGTCTAAAACTAAACATCGACAAATTATTACACGATAATATTCACTAAGGCGGTCATTAACTCCTAAATAAAGTGAAAACTTTACAATTAGGCTGTGTCAACTTTGGCCATTCAAAATGACACGAAATATGGAATAAAGTCCTGCAAAATAAGCTTACAGAATAAAAAGAAGATATATTATCATACAAATATTGGTAAGGGTTATTCAGTTTCAGCGGAATATTTACACATTTACCTTGAATTTACCTTGAACTTAAGGTCATTATTATAAGTATGTTATATCATGAATTCCAGCGTGACGGAATTACAAGGTAGCCAGGTTTTCAGTTCTTGTGAACCCTTGTTGTTACTCGTCCATGGTAACATCTGATTTGGAATATCATTTTCCTAGCCCTATTACTAAGAAGTGTAGGATGAGAGAAAAATGGGGAAATACAACTGTTTTGTAGCTGATCTCGTGACATCCGAATACCGCGTGACGGAATTACAGCGAAGTAACCACCTTATGAAGACGTGTTGGTTACATAAATATTCCATAAAAACTCGAATGTTTCTCATTTCAGGTGATGTTTTATTAGAATCATGAGCATCTGGACTACATTATATCGGATTTGTGTCAAGTAAAGTTTCAAATTGATAAATGTGGTTAAGCAAAACTGCGTGACGGAATTACATTTTGGTCCATTTTTTAAGGCGTTTAAGTTTCAATTTTATCCGGTCTAAAAAATTATGAGGACAGACCCCAACTCCTGAATTCTGTTGTAATTTGTCCGGCAATGCACGTATGATCGATTGAATGTGATAGAGCGAGAATGACTGGTCAACAACGTGGGCAAAATTCTTCAGGAATGACATAACCGAAATTTTGAATTATGTGACGGAATTACATTTTGGTTACAAATTTCGTGGAATTCATGATATGCTTGAACACATTGAACACATGTCCAGGATCTAAATGCACTGCAGTTACAATGCCTTCGTTGTCATACTCTTTTCGGCAGTTCTAGTAAGAGGAATACTAGGTTCAACAATACCTTGAGACCTTTGTGATGACAACAATTTAAGCTCTCAAAATATGTTGAAATATAACAAAGATACAAGCTGAAGTTTCCATGAATGGAGCAATGTTGAAACGTATTTCCAAGAACTGCTTCACCCATGTCGAATTTATACAAGAAAGGAACACATTTATTATCAATATTAGCTACCGTAGCAAAATTATTTAGCATTTACAGTATAACGGAAAACATTCAGAAAATGTGTGTGTTGAAATCTCCAACTTTGAGGTTGAGTATTCATTATACCGGCTAGTCAGGAAATATGTCTTTGAAATGTAAAAGAGTGACAGGTTGCGTCTGACAAACTACACTTGCTGAAAGAGTCTGGGAATTTTCACAATAATTTGGATCTGGATTCTATAGGTGACCTGTATTTATAAGCCTAGTGTATTGATTCCTTCAGTGTTTCACAATTCTTTTCCCCAGCTGTGAAAATATATTTGCATATCAAATTGAGTATGTTCTAGACGGACAGTTTGAGTATTTGAAAGATTTATGTGTTTTTACCATCAAAGCGTTCATTCATCGATTCGGTAAAAGTGTTTCTGTGATTTCACGCCTCCATGTCCCTTTAAACTTCAGCACGAACATCTGAGCTGTTCAACATGGCTCTCTGTCTCTTTCAATTACCCAAATCGATTTTTGTAAACACTTCACATCCGGCTTGTCTCAACGTTTTTTGCATACATTTATTAATGCGCATACCAGGATAGCTTTACGTCACTATTGATCACTGCAAACGCAACCGTGGAATTAGTTTGAGTAATGATCACTTCCGCACTTATACACCCGCCTATAGAGAAGACGGGATATTTTGATCACGATTTCTGTCTGAACGCATGCGCAACACGAGCTGTCTGTATATGTTAACTTATGTAACATATGTAAGCTGTGAGATACATTGTACATGTTGTATCTGCCGTTCCATGACGACAAAACTTCAAAGATCATTAAATCATTTAAAAATTGCGTTGTCCGTCCGTCTGCCAGTCCATTATTGGTCCAATATCTCTTGAAGGATTATTGTCAGGCTAGAAGCCTATTGAAAATGACTGACCTTTATCTATTTTATCATTGTCAAATTCTAGTACTGGTGATATCTATTGAACGATTACATTCTATGATCTTCAATTCATACTTCATGTGCAACTGGTGCTTTCCAATTTGACTGATCTGTTCTCGTCAGTAGAAAAACACCACCACCATACATTATCAACCTCTCAATGGCCAAACATGGGCTGGTAACATAGCACGTGACCACAACATGTTACAACTTAGCACAATTTAGCCTTTGGCTTTGTTTCATAATTAATACAAATAATTCGACCCCTTTGGGGCTTAGGTGTTGTGTATTAAAGTCACATGGCGAAAAGTCGGTCTGGCCCTCTAGTCTTAGTACCGCCTTTGTTAAAGTCCTTCGGAAATAAACAGTAAAGTCCGAAATACTGGATGTACTGTGAATTAACTTATTTAGTTTATCGTCCGCCAAATCCTTTGGGGAGAAAGAAATCCTATTTTTGTCCATATTTTCAACACGTACATTTCGCCTTTTATAATTATGTCTTTCTCTTTTATTCTGAGATACTTTATTTGACCCAGTCTGTGTTGTTGATCCGGTCATATGTCGATTTCTCCGGAAATTTTGTTTGGAAAACACAAACCGATTTGGAGTATAACTCTGCTCAGCGTTGTTTGGTTCATTCAAGTTCCATGGACAGAATATCCACGTAGTGTTACATGTTTCGATATGCGAGATAAATTATTTTTATCTTAGTGTATTGTATCTTTTCAGACAAGGCCGCATTAGTTTCATAGGGAGAAAAAATGGAAGATTTATCAGTAAAACGGGTGGATTTTGACCAAATGGACGAATCAGTGATAAAGAACGAATTATGGAGCCAAAGAACCAATAATATGTATATGAAGGAGGAATTAGGGGTCCAAAGTGGAATACACAAACATGTAACTATAAAAGAAGATCCCGTAATCGAGTTTGATGTAGTTGACCGGCCACTGCAGAAGATCATTGTACATAGACTGATTGAACAAGTAAGTTATACCAGGTGTATCCCGTGTATGTTATATACAATAACACAGATGGCAACTGTTGCAAACATACATTATCTGGTCGAATATTGACTAAAAGAAGATTAGAGGACACTGACATAAAGATTTGTCAACACAAGTATATAGCAAATCTCAATATTAAGAAAATTTGTCCCATCCACTGTATCCCTTCAACACCCAACCACTCACCCCGCCTCGTAACATAAGTAATTACAGAAAAATGTATATAAAATAGCCCAGGACAAACTTGGATAGGTGACCGGGTACTTTACTGGCTGAGCTGATCAGTGTCAAGAATAAAAGAAACTGTGAGCACCCTCGTGTCCTGGTACATGTACATGTAGGCATCGTCTTAATATGAGAATTTCAATCGAAAAAGACGTTAAATCGTACTCACCCGCCCACTCACTCATGTAAATAGCCATTTCTCCCCATGGATAATAGCTTACAGTGATATACTGCTGATTCTCAAAACATTACCCCTCGACCTTGTCAGTTAGTACAATCATGATAACTAGACTGTTTTGATCTTCCAGGAGTGTCCGGGCACATGCACTGATACCGAGCAGACCAGACTTGAGGATGATACAGCTCCGGTGGAAAAACCTTTTCCTGTGAACCTGTATCGGGTCAATAATGTGTGCAGAAATTATACTCTGCTGAACACTGACTGTTCCAGTCCCAACACCACCTTATTGACACATGTCCTAGAAACCCAAAACGCAGACCAGATCAGTGATAAGCTAGACCACGAGAGACCACTCACCTGCGAAAAGCCATACAAATGCTCATTATGTCCGTATAGCTGTACCAACAAAAGTAATATGCAGACACATCAGAGAATTCACACGGGTGATAAGCCATACACATGTTCAATATGCCCGTATCGCTGCGCATTTAAAAGCAATCTACAGAAACATCAGCGAATTCATACTGGTGAAAAGCCATACATATGTTCTATATGCCCGTATAGCTGCTCCGATAAAAGCAGTCTGCAAAAACATAACAGAACTCATACTGGTGAAAAGCCATACATATGTTCTGAATGCCCGTATAGCTGCTCCGATAAAAGCAGTCTGCAAAAACATAACAGAACTCATACTGGTGAAAAGCCATACATATGCTCATTGTGTGCGTATAGTTGTACACAGAAAATTGATTTAAAGAGACATCAGAGAACTCATACTGGTGAAAAGCCATACAAATGTCCATTGTGTCCACATAGCTGTGCCCGGAAAGACCTTCTCATTTACCATGAGAGAACACATACTGGTGAAAAGCCATACATATGTTCAATATGCCCATACAGCTGCTCCCATAAAAACAGTCTGCAAAAACATCAGAGTATTCATACTGGTCATAAGCCATACATATGTTCTATATGCCCGTATAGCTGCTCCGATAAAAGCAGTCTGCAAAGACATCAGAGAACACATACTGGTGAAAAGCCATACAAATGTCCATTGTGTTCATATAGCTGTGCCCGGAAAGACGTTCTCATTTGCCATAAGAGAACACATACCGGTGAAAAGCCATACAAATGTTCGTAAGGTTCGTATTGTTGTGCACATAAAAATAATCTGAAGCTGCGCCACGAAAAGGTCTAAAAAGATACGAGATAACTCATGCCGTCGTATAGATAGCCATCAATACCGTACTCAAAAGTCCTATAGCTGGTGATTATATCCGCACCGGTGTGTAGTGAAAAGTTTCACTGATGAAATACATATTGATGATCAGTGTCTCAGGATAGCTGTGTAAAGAAAGGCCATCGGACCAAACATGGATAGCTCACAGTGGTGAATGTCCAACCGGATGCTCATTATGAAATTTGATAAATGAGGGTTAAGTATCTTTGGTAAAAAAAGATGAGATAGTTCACACTGGTCATTAAAATCAGAGAGAATGCATGATGAAACCCCATACAGAAGATCGTCTGTATATATTTTCGTATTGCTTTGTTATGAAGGGTCATACCTGAGAAAAGGTAAACAAATGTTCATATTGACTGAGCAGAGTTCGAAGTTCTTCCTTACGCGCTGTTTCAAGATGACACAGCTTGGAATCCAAATTGATTAGAATGTCAGAGTTCTGTAATTTCGCCGCTGTCATGGGCTCTTCACAAGTTTCATTATTATCAGGGTCAGAACTAACTAAACTTACAGGCTGTACAGTACTCTTAGTCCCATCTCTGTCGATGTATATCTTTAACATATTTACATGACATAACTGTTTGTTTTTACGCCTGTCAGCAGTCTGAATTACATAATTAAGGTCACACATAATTAAGGTCACTTAATTTCTTTTCAGTGACATAAGG
Organism: Hanleya hanleyi; assembly: GCA_036873755.1. NCBI lineage: Eukaryota > Metazoa > Mollusca > Polyplacophora > Lepidopleurida > Hanleyidae > Hanleya > Hanleya hanleyi. The sequence continues at coordinate 33,389 of JAVTVY010019517.1, read as the reverse complement.
AACATAATATCTAGCTTTAGGTAGATTACCAGGAATAGACAGGAAAGCCAGTACCTACTCACCAGGTTTGAAAATTCGTTCAAGGCATGTTTATCATAGGTTATTTTCGTACCTTTTTGTGCTGATAGCTTTGACAAATGGTAATTTGTGTGTCAGAGCGTATTCATCAGCAAATCGTGCTGCTTGGTCTAAAGTGTTGGCATTCTTTTCATTAAGAAATGGTCTGATATCACAATGGATACACCTTTTAAATTCCTCTACCAGCATAAGCTGTCTAAGGTTTTCAAAGTTGTTGTCAATTTTAACCGAAGCACACCATCTATCAAATAACAGCTCTTTTGAACGAGCAAATTCTACATGAGTCTGAGAGTTTTCTTTTTCACAACTACGAAACTCTTGTCTATAGGCTTCAGGAACTAATTCATAACCTTTAAGGATTAAATCCTTCACTATATCATAACTTGATGCTTGCTGTACCGTCATTTGAGTGTAAATGTTCCTTGCCTTTCCGATCAAAACACTTTGAAGAAGTAAACTCCAATTTTCTTTTGGCCGGTTTAAATTTTCAGCAATTTTCTCAAAATGCAAAAAAGATTTATCAACTTCTTTTTTCTTGAAATGGTGGAACGAGACATATTTGACGAGCCGCATCAAATTTTGATTGTGACTGTACAGGTACATCTGCAGGAGGACTTGTTCGCGACTGCAATTCCAAATGCTTCATTTCTAACTGAAACTGTTTTTCTTTCTCTTTCCTCTTTCTCTAACTTTTGTCTCTCTAATTCTTTGTCTTTTTCTAACTTTTCTCTCTCTAATTTTCTGTCTAATTTCTTTAATTCCAGTTGATGTTGCAATTGTAATTTTCTTATTTCCAAATCACCAGCTGCTTCGTCGGTTAGATCAAAATCACTTTCGTCCCAAATTTGTTTGCTAGCAAAATGTTTAATAATGAGTTTCTCAGTGTGTTGCTTTCTCAAAGATGTTTTAACTTTAATTTGTAGAAATTTACACAGCTCGAACAAATCCTCTTTGCATAGCTCGCCAAATTTCTCCTGACTAGGCTCTGATGCAAACTGTGCTGGGTCAAATGACGTGCTGATAATATACTACACCCTGACTTCACAAATTCAGGCAATGTATCAATTTAGAACTATGTTGCATAAACAAATCAGCTGGCAAGCTGTAATGTAAACAATACTCGCGGACAGGCCCCCAATTTCAGTTACGTCATAAACGATAATAGAAAAAAAGTAACAGAGAAGTTTTGTGAAGTCAAGGATTAACAATCAAATATTTATTTACAATACTAAAATTATACACAAATTAAGCAACGTCAATACAACAAATCAATGTGAAATATAGTCTTACTGTGCTATACCAGTGTATATTTCACAGTCCGTGTTGACGTACAAATCTCTATACAGTCCGTGTCGCCCAAATCGCTGTTCTGTATTTTGATAGTCCAACACTGCTCAGCTGTTGTCCAGTTTCCAACAGTTCAATCACGTAGATAACGCAGCGCCAAGAGCCAATTCACAGGAATATACAATCCAGCAGTCCGTAATTTCAGGCAAAGGTAAGGCAGTATAAATCACCCACAGAAAAGCCGCCTGAATTTCCCTCTCGATCACTGAATGTCAGGCTATTTATTCTCTATCGGGCATTCCAGATTATTCTACCAAATCAAGAAGCTTCCATCGGTAGAGCATTGCCGTATGATGTAACTCAGATACAATCACAACAGCTTCTAGAAAGCTCGAAATGATTAACACACATAACAGAACGTTGCTCTATCATTCCAGAAACATCGACAGTATCCAACAATAGTAAATTACAATATCATAACAGCCTATGTTCAGATAGCGTTGTGATCCAATTACTCCCGTCATACAGGTCTCTTCGTGTATCGGCCATTTGCAATGATCGTCGACATTACTTGCGATAAATCGGTCACGACTTCGAGAAAATTCTATGAGTATAACCACACAAAAGAACGTAAACAAGTTTAGGTCAGATTTATTATTCTAGAACTATCTACAGTGTCTAATTTTATACTGCAATAATATGACACTTGTTTGATTTCCATAACATTCCGGTATACTGATCTTGAAAGATAGGCAAAGGACTCACAAGATTCCAGTGGTGTTGGCGAAATCATGGAGGCGCGTTTTTGCATGTCAGAATAAGATTTTCTTTTTACAAAAATGGAAATTTACTTTCTTGAATCAGCGAAATGTAATTCTAGTTTGCTTAACATGAATATAACGTCCCCAGTGGTATAATTCACACCCCTTGAAAGCCAAATGACCTTTTTTAACTACGTGAAATTCTCATGACTTAAGTCCAATATCAACATTGCCCAGCACAAATTCGGGAATTTTGCTTCATCATGTAGTTTCGTGATATTTGTTCACCATTGGGTGGCACAATAGGCAGTAAGCTTATATAGCACAATTTAATGGATCTTCACGAAGTTTGTTATTGTGATCTTGTTAGACAGGCCAAGAATTAGGTTTTTATTTATTTATTTTTATTTTTTTTTTTGAAATTGTACTTTTAGGGCTACCTCCCATGCGGAATTTGCGGCCCATCAACATAATGCTTTATTTATATTTCATTATCCATTCTTTTTCACAGTTCATAATTTGATTAACATTATGGTTTAAAGTGGATTGACAGGACGTTGGTGCTTATAATGCTGGCATATATGTAGCAGTGGTGTTATTGATAGCTAAATATATCTAAATCTAGGTTACATCAGACCCGGCTTACACACTTAACTAAATGCAATCAGATAATATATGCTGCGATACTGTATGATGTGATACTGTATAGAGAATTGCAAGGAAATGACATTAGAACATTTTTGAAAAGGCTCAATATTACAGCATGGGCGATGACATTCACTGACAATGGTACAGATACATCAATATGCTTGGCCTAATTCCACTGAACATATGCAAGTACTTATGTTACAAGACATTTTATGTACATATACAAAATAGGTTTTGACGGACAAATGACATTAGTAACACAAATGTTACTAATGTCATTTGTGTTTTGTTCCGCTAAACTGAAAACTGTGCAGTTAATATATATATATTTCATTATATGTGCCCCTATATTAATTCATAGGGGCACTTGTTTATTTTCATCTTATGCAATTCATTGACACATTTTAGATAATAAGGTACAGGGAACTTTGTTTGTTTATGATGTTTTCCAAGTTATTGGTGTTTCTAATGTCATAATCCGTCAAGGACAGACAGAAATGGGAGATAGTGGTACAGTTTTGCGTGGAATCCGCCTTATAGAGTTCGACAAAGAGTGTGTTTGCCGTGAAGTGTTCATCCGTCTGCAATCAGTTTTCAAACATCAATGTCGGTTGAATTCTCCGCCATTATATTCGTACGTATCACGTGTTCAGCAGCGTATCGTGCGGATCACATGACCGGCCGTACGAAGATAATGGCGGAAGTTCAACCTGTGTTGGATGTTTGAAGACTGATTGCAGACGGCTGAGCTCTTCAAGGCAATCCAACTCTTTGCCTAACTCGATAAAACAAATGGACAGAGAGCTCGGAGGGATTACTTTATTGCCGCATGGAGCCGAGTGACCCATGGAGTCATGTGATCCCGGAGTGTACATTTAATTTCATTGAGAGGCATACTGACGTAGTAGAAACGATCGAAGCCGTGTCAACTTGGCTACGTTCGTGTCCGGTCTCTATCTATGGCAGTTATTTATTCCCAGTTGCAACTTACACTAGGTGGAGACGAGGTGTTGCGTATCATAATTGAGGTCGAGGTCAGGGATCAAAGGCCAATGTGACCTGAAAACGCGAAGCAGTGAATCCCTTTTTGTGAGAAGTTTTATATGGCGGAAAAGGTCGCGATGACCCCAATACCAGAGAAATTAAAAATTACAATTTTTATGTCAGTAGATAGGGGTGGACGACTTGTACCAAACTTGAGGTCAAGTTCAAATTAAGGTTAAGGTCATTGTGGCCCCGAACGAAATTTTTAATAGTCGCATTTTTTAGACAGTTGATGGATTAGGGGGAGACGATGTGTCACGCACCGAAATTGAGATCAAGGTCAAAAGCTAGAGTCACAATGACCCCAAAATCAAGTCTCAATTTTTTTGTATCTGTGGATATATCAAGTGGACGATGTGTCATGTACCCAAGTTTAAGTTCTAGGTCAAACTCACTGTGACCCCAAAATCTGGAAATCATTAAAAATCGACAAGGTGACCTGATAACATATTGTCCATCTCCACCAAGATATAAGTTACTGACAAAACTGTATTGGCAAAGTGAGCATACGTACATGTATGGTATTTCAATCTGCACTTTTAAATTACCCAAGCAATACCCTGATGTCATTATTTTCATCACCCTACTGGAAATACGATACTCTCCTGGATTAAGGTAAAGCGGAGTAACTTTGGCACAACGTTATCTCCAATCTGATTTGGAGACCAGAAGCACACTATGCCAACTCTGGGTACCATTGTGAGTCCACACTGGATACATTTGGACCTGTTCAAATTATTGTTGTGATAACCACAGATATTTATTGCATATAAATTTGAAAAAGACGAACATGTGTCAATGTTACCCCATGGTGAATGCCCTGGGGTAACATTGACATGCATCATCAAAGTCATAGCAAACCAGCTGGGGTAACTTTGACATGTTGAGCTGGGGTAACTTTGACATCATCATGGGAATCAATGGTGAACGTGGTGTCAAAGTTACCTCAACTACACAAAATTACTGAAAATAGTGGCCAGAAGAAAGAACTGGATAAAGCCATTATATCTTTGATTAGTACTTTTAAAATAATACAGTTTTACTATGAGCTCAAAACATTGCAGCACTTCACCATATAAGTTTTTGTGTCAAACTTTTATGAAGAGTGTCACATGGATGGCCACCTACTCCTTGCTACCTCAGCAGATAACATCATCTTATATATAAAGGTAGATAACTGTCTATGAGCTGTAAGAATATGCTAATATAACTAAAACAAAAAGTTGTCAAAGTTGTTCCACTGTCAAAGTTACCCTGTGTTACATAACACTTTATATCCGACTTGTCTCTACGTTTCTTGCGGATATACGTGAAAGAAACAACAGTTGATTTTGAAAGGATATAAGGATAATAAGCATGTCAGGATGGCTTTACGTCACCAGTGATCAATGCAACCGCAGCCGTGGAATTGACGTATGGGTAATGATCACTTCCTGTTTTACACGTATACATCCATCGATAGACGAGGTTGCATATTTTGATCAAGATTTCTGTCTGTATGTTAACTTATGTAATGTATGTAAGCTGTGAGATATCTGCAGTTCCATGACATCAAAACGTTAAAGATCATTAAATCATTTAAAAATTGCTTTGCCCGTCTGTTTAGTCCATCTTGAAGGATTATTTTCAGGTTTTCCAATTTCATATAGCATATACCACTAGCAATCAAGCAGAACCCGGGGCCTATTGACAATGACTGACCTTTATCTATTTTACCATTGTCAAATTGTAGTATTGGTGATATCCTTTGACGGATTACATTCTATGATCTTCAGTGTGCAACTGGTGATTAACTGGAAAGCTTCTCAATTTGACTGACCAGTTCCATATGTATTAAAACACCACCACCGTGCATTATCAACATCTCAACGGAGAATGGTCTGTGTTCTCAGTTACCGCCTCGAGATGTCCGTTTATGGTGCTGAGCAAATGTTTCCACAAACCCCAGAAGAACCGTTCCCCCGTGCTCGTGTTGCGCATGAGATAAGATAGATTATTGGTAGGTCTTTGTCTGACCAAACACCTGACTGTATTTCTCTGTCCATATATATAGAATATGGACAGAAAATCCACGTAGTGTTACATGTTTCGAGAGGAGAGAAAAATAATTGTTAAAAAGGGTATTGTGTCTTATCAGACAAAGCCGCATTAGTTTCATAGGGAAAAGAAATGGAAGATGTATCAGTAAAACGGGAGGATTTTGACCAAACGGTCGAATTATGGAGCCAAGGAACCAAGAATATGTCTTTGAAGGAGGAATTGGGGATCCAAGCTGGGATACACAACCATGTAGCAATAAAAGAAGAACCCGTAGTCGAGTTTGATATACATGCAAATGGCCAGCCACTACAGAAGATCCTTGTACATAGATCGATTAAACAAGTAAGTCATGCCAGGTGTATCCCGTGTATATTATATACACCAGCTATAGCACAGGTGACAACTCTTGCAAACATACGTTATCTGGTCAAATATTGACCACGAGGAAGACCGTGACATACTGATTTCTCAACACTACACAAGGATATATCAAATAGAATCGCATCTCAATATTGAGAAACTATCCCGCACACGTTCAAGTGAAGCATATTCTTATAATTCTGACGCTGTATCCGGTGGATACTTCATGTTGGAAGCTATTGGCAGAGTCTTTGTGCAGCTGAACAGGCTAGACACATTGTTGTTCCCAGACTTGGCTAGTGTATGCATTGTCTCGTGAATCTTACATGAAGTATGAACCCTGTAACCCTTCAACAACCACCCACTCACCCCGCCTAGTAACATAAGTAGCTCCAGAAAAATGTATATAAAATAGCCAAGGTCAAACTTGGATAGGAGACCGGGCACTTTACTGACTGGGCTGATAAGTGTCCAGGATAAAAGAAACTGTGGGAACTCTTCGTGGCCTGGCACGTGCAGGCACCGTCTTGATATGAGAGGAACATAATCGAAAAAGGCATTAGATCGTACTCACCCACCCACTCATGTAAAATAGCCATTTCTTCCCATGGATAATAGCTTACAGTGATATACTCCTGATTCTTAAAATACTACGTTGACCTTGTCAGTAGTCCAATCATGATAACTAGACTGATTGTTTTGATCTTCCAGGAGTGTCCGGGCACAGGCAGTGATACCGAACAGACCAGACTTGAGGATGATACAACTCCGGTGGAAAAACCTTTTCCTGTGAACCTGTATCGGGTCAATAATATGTGCAGAAATTATACTCCGCTGGACACTGACTGTTCCAGCCCAAACACCACCTTCTTGACACATGTCATAGAAACCCAAAACGCAGACCAGATCAGTGATAAGCTAGACCACGAGAGACCACAAACCTGCGAAAATCCATACAAATGCCCATTATGCCCGTTTAGTTGTACCAAGAAAAGTGATATGCAGAGACATCAGAGAACACATACTGTCGAAAAGCCATGCAAATTTCCATTGTGTCCGTATAGCTGTGCTCGGAAACACCATCTCATTTACCATGAGAGAACACATACTGTCGAAAAGCCATACAAATGTCCATTGTGTCTGTATAGCTGTGCTCGGAAACACCATCTCATTGACCATGAGAGAACACATACTGGTGAAAAGCGATACAAATGTTCATTATGTCCGTATAGTTGTACACAGAAAAATAATCTGAAGACGCACCAGAGAACACATACTGGTGAAAAGCCATACAAATGTTCATTATGTCCGTATAGTTGTACACGTCAAAATAACCTGAAGACACACCAGAGAACACATACTGGTGAAAAGCCATACAAATGCCCATTGTGTCCGTATAGCTGTGCTTGGAAACACCATCTCATTGACCATGAGAGAACACATACTGGTGAAAGGCCATACAAATGTTCATTATGTCCGTATAGTTGTACACGGAAAAGTGATCTGAAGACACATCAGAGAACTCATACTGGTGAAAAGCCATACAAATGTTCATTATGTCCGTATAGTTGTACACAGAAAAATAATCTGAAGACGCACCAGAGAACACATACTCTTGAAAAGCCATACAAATGTTCATTATGTCCGTATAGTTGTACACGTCAAAATAACCTGAAGACACACCAGAGAACACATACTGGTGAAAAGCCATACAAATGTTCATTATGTCCGTATAGTTGTACACGTCAAAATAACCTGAAGACACACCAGAGAACACATACTGGTGAAAAGCCATACAAATGTTCATTATGTCCGTATAGTTGTACACGTCAAAATAACCTGAAGACACACCAGAGAACACATACTGGTGAAAAGCCATACAAATGTTCATTATGTCCGTATAGTTGTACACACAAAAATACTCTGAAGGGACATCAGAGAACTCATTCTGGTGAAAAGCCATACAAATGTTCATCATGTCCGTATAGTTGTACACAAAAAAATATTCTGAAGGGACATCAGAGAACACATACTGGTGAAAAGCCATACAAATGCTCATTATGCCAGTATAGATGTGCACATAAAACTAATCTGAATAGACATCAGAGAACTCATACTGGTGAAAAGCCATACAAATGCTCATTGTGTGCGTATAGTTGTACACAGAAAAATAATCTGAATATACATCAGAGAACGCATACTGGTGAAAAGCCATACAAATGTTCATTGTGTCCGTATAGCTGTGCTTGGAAACACCATCTCATTGACTATGAGAGAACACATACTGGGGAAAAGCCATACAAATGTTCATTATGTCCGTATAGTTGTACACGGAAAAATGATCTGAAGAGACATCAGAGAACTCATACTGGTGTTTAGCCATACATATGCTCAATATGTCTGTATAGCTGCGCCAATAAAAAGCATGTAAAAAGATACGAGAGAACTCATGCCGTCATATAGATAGCGATCAATACTCAAAAGTCATATAGCCGGTGATCCCATCTGCACCGGTGTGTAGTGAAAAGTTTCACTGATGAAAATACATATTGATGATTAGTGTGTCAGGGGAGCTGTGTAATGAAAGGTCATCGGACCGAACATGGATAACTCACAGTGGTAAATGTCCAACCGGATGCTCGTTATGAAATTTGATAAATGAGGGTTAAGTATTTTTGGAAAGAAAAGATGAAATAATTCACACTGGTCGTCAAAATAAGAGAGAATGCATGATGAAAAGCCATACAAAAGATCGTCGTATATATACTTCGGTATTGCTTTGTTACAAAGGGCCATACCTGAGGAAAGGTAACTGATTCCGTTATCACCCTTCGCTGTATAATTAGTTCCATAGAGATAAGTTCCATAAATGGTCAGGTAACTTGTTATACTGTTCTTTAGTTACTCATTAATAGAGCATTTCCATAAAGTGGCTGCTCTTATGTTTTCATGAGAAACGGCTCTGCCGGATCCACCGCCGCCGCGACTTTGAACGTGAATATTTCTGAAACCGTTAAATATTTTCGGGTCAGGCTTTGTGTGCTAACTCCTTAGGCCGGGGAAATTTGTCTGATTGTGTTTTGATGGCCGCTGTTCCCCCCTAGGTGGCGCTTTAGTCCGGGCATAGGGAAACCTTTCTCTCACGATTTCATCTGAACGACTTTTTATACGCACGCCGAAAAGGCGGACGTATTATGTGATGGCGGTTTCCGTCCGTCTGTCTGGCTCTCGTGTCCGGTCTATATCTGGGAGAGTTTCCTATCTACAGTTCCAATTTTTGCTGAGTGGGTGCCCTACTTGGAGACGATGTGTCACGTACCAAAATGAAGGTGGAGGTCAGAGGTCAAAGGTCACTGGCCTGAAAAACATGAAATCACTGAAGTGCTCGTGTCCAGTCTATATCTGTGAACGTTTTCTATCCACAGTTGCAATTTTTTGTGAGTGGATACGCTAGGTGGAGACGATGTGTCGCGTGCTAAAGTTGAGGTTGAGGTCAGAGGTCAAAGGTCACAGTTTCCTAAAATCAGGAAATCAGTGATCATTGACAGTTTTCTATCTACAGTTCTAATATTTCCGGGGAGTGGATGCCCTAGAGGGGAACGCTGTGTTGCATCCCAAATGTAGGTCGAGGTCAGAGGTCAAAGGTCAGAGTGACTGAAAAAATCAGGAAATCATTAATAATTTCTAATTTGTGTGAGTGGATTCAATAGGAGGAAATGAAGTGTCACGTACCAAAAAAATAGGTCGAAGGTCAAAGGTCACTGACCTCAAAATCAGGAAATTATTAAAAATAACATTTTTTTTGTGTCAGTAGGTACATTCGGGGGACACAATGTATCACCTACCAAAATGTAGATCAAGGCCAAAGGTCAAGGTCACTATGACCCGAAAATCGTGAAATTGTTAAAAATCATAATTTTTTTAGTACACTGAGAAATTATGTGGAGCCGTTGTGTCATGTACCAAAATTTAGATCCATGTGAAATAGACAAGGCCACTGTGACCCCAGAATCAAGGTCAAAGGTCAGTGTGACCTAAAAATCAGGAAATCATTAAAACATACAAACTGTTTGTGAGTGGATTGAATAGGGGGAAATGAAGTGTCGCATTCCAAAAATTAGGTCAAGGTCAAAGGTTACTGTGAACTCAACATCCGGAAATTATTAAAAATAACTTGTTTTATGTCAACAGATACATTAGGGGAACACGATGTGTCACATACCAAAATGTAGGTCAAAGTTCAAGGTCACTGTGACCACAAAATCATGAAATTGTAAAAAAAATCATGATTTTTTTGTGTCCGTTTTACGGGGAGACGATTTGTCATGTATCAAAATTTAGGTCAAGGTCAATAGTCAAGGTCACTGCGACCTCAGAATCAAGAAATCTTAAAAAAAAAATGTGTTTTGTATCAGTAGATACATTACGGGGACATGTTTTATGTATCAAAATGTAGGTCAAGGCCGAACATCAAGGTCGCTGTGAGCCCCAAAATCATGAAATTCATTAAAAATCTGATGTTTTTGAGTCCATTGATACATTGAGGGAAGACGATGTGTCGTGTACCAGAATTTAGGTCAGGTCAAATGTCAAGGTCACTATGACCCCGAAATCAGGAAATCATCAAAAAAGTCACATTTTCGTATGCCTGTCGAAGACGAGGTCGTGTAATGCGATGTTGCGTTCTGTCCATTCATCCATTAACACTTGCTGTCCATGTGATATCTCTAGTTTCAAGGTATGATTGGTACCAAACTTTGAGTATACCTTGCTCGCTTGGCAAAGAGAAGTCACACATTTTGAGATCAATTTGTCAAAGGTCAAGGTCACAGTCCCCGAAAACTGAATCTGAGTTTAGCTGATTATATGTTAGGTTGGAATATTCAGAGTTCTCTCCCCTATATGGCATTTGTCCTGTGGAGTTGTCTCCCATGTTTGAAACAGCTACATTTAGTTAAACTGTTGTGACATAAAATCATACATTAATAATTCAATGGGGAGAGGGGTTCTCCATTAACTTCATCGGTTTTAGTGTGGGATATGTGAGCTCTCGGCTCTTGCTTCAAGGTCAACTAGTTACCAAGAGTTAAGCCCATTTTAGTGTATCATTCAATGTAAGATTTGATATATGTTACATTCTCAGAAGCACAAAATTGTATACCTTTCTCTGGATTACTAATTGGAATCAAGGCTATTAAACAACCTTGAACTTGGATCAATGTTATTCCAGATATACGGGCTTATATTGAAGCCCCTTGGGCTCTTGTTATCCATTGAACTCTTATGGACCATCTTCGTATGGCTTTACATTTCACCTGCTTGTTTTTCGTGGCATTTGGTCATCACTTGGTGGAGCTATGGACATGAATGCAGGTTAACCTGTGTAACATGATATCTTTTGAACAACTTGTTTGATTTCCATGACATTTCAGTATAATGATCTTGCAAGGACTGACAAAATTCTAGTGGTGTTGGCGAAATCATGGAAGCGCGTTTTTGCATCTGTTTAGAAAAATGGAAATTTATTTTCTTGAATCAGCCAAAAGTAACTCTAGTTTGCTTCACATGAATATAACATTCTCAGTGTTATAATTCTCATTCCTTGTAAGCCAATGACCCTTTTTATAACACGTGAAATTCTCATGACTTAAATCCAGTATGTACATTGCCCAGGCCAGATCTGGGAATTTTGCTTCATCATGTAGTTTGATGATATTTGTTCATCGTTGTGTAGCACCATAGGCAGTAACTTATATAGCACAATTGATAGGCTCTTCATGAAGTTTATTCTTGTGATCTTGTTAGAAAGACCAAGGATTTTCAAGAATTAAATTTTTATTTACTTTTTTTTTTAAATTGTAGTTTTAGGGCTACCTCCCATACGGATTTTGCGTCCCATCAACATAATGCTTCATTTATATTTCATTATCCATTCTTTTTCCCTTTCATAATTTGATTGACATTATGGTTTAAAAATGAATTGATAGCGCTGGCATATACGTAGCAATAGTGTAGCAATAGTGCTATTGACAGCTATCTATATCTAAATCTAGGTTACAGCAGACCCTGCTTACACACTTAACTAAAATGCAATCAGAGAATATATGCTGCCATCAGTCTGATATGATATCGTTTTAAGAATTGCAAGGAATGTAACACTGATATTCCCTTTTACCTTGTAGGCCTGCATATTGTTTGCCTGTATGTTGACCATTCGGATATTAAAATCTGAAGTGGTAGACTTATTGCATAATGCACATAAAGGGACTTGTAGATTGCTTGTATCAACAAAGTAAGCACTTTTGTTTCAGAAGCAGTGCTACTTCTCTCTCCTATTCTGATATAATAATTCGATCATGTTCATTGATATGGCTATCTCAATTACATTTCGTTAATCCCCAGTGGCCCTGGGCTCTCACATGTCTGGATATGCATTCTGGCCAATTTTGTCAATGAGTAAAATCACAAATTATCACTCGGTTAATGCCCTTTTTTATATGAAGTTCCCCAGAATTTGTTTGAACACTAGATTTTAAATGGCACATACCATTACATTTCGACAGCATAGTTGCAACTGTTGATAACTATTGTTAGACTGAAAAAGTAGGAAGATTTTTAAAGTGGAACTTCTACATGCCTGTTATATAAACTCTTCTCTATCTACTGACCCAAGTTTTAGTTGGAGGTCTTGTTACCGCAAACAAACATGTTAACAGTCATGGTCTTACAAGTGACATTTGTACCAAATGGATTTATCCAACTGTTGGATAAGAGTTTTTAAGCCATACTGCCTCCCATGGAGACAGTCTTCCTGCTAGGCACAAGAACTCGCCGCAAGAGTTTTGGGAGGGTGATGTGGTTCTAGGGCGAATCGTCTAAATATAGGGTCTCTATACATAACCCTAAACTTTATATATACACAACAGCGTGTGAAACGTACTTTGAGTGAAACGAGAAATATACTGTTTATCTTCCAAAAAAAACACCAACATTTTCTAGAAGTGTCGCTCGATATATTCTCGTCGGCAAATTATTAAATCTGTGTAATTTCACGCCTTTGCCGCCGGATTCAAAATCCAAGCTCACTGTCCATTTTACCCGGTTCACAGAGCTGATGGCCGGCCTTTTCTCAAACCAAGGGCGTCGCTGCCCATTGAGCGTGTGGTGTGAACGCACCACCGTTTTGCTCATAGATTGGAAATAGGAAAATTATGTAAGATATACAAAAACCCCAGTTTTGCATTAAAATACGCTAAAATTTATTAAATGAAGCGTAACAATTTCAAATTTCGAGGGGCATCCATGCTTCTTCAAATTTAAAGCTGAAATTTTGCTCGTACAAAATGGTGCTCAAGCACACGCTAATAGTCCGCCAATTGTGACAGCATGACTACTCCAAAAAGTGCCCAAATACTCTTATCTGATTCTCGTCTTGACGAATTCATTTGCTATATCAACCCAACATGTTTCTGAGTTCTGGTATTGCATGAGATTAGATTTGCATAGATTTTGTGTATTTGATCGCAACGGTTGGGCACAACTGTTACAGCATAAACATTAATACAGATATCTAGGCGCATGTTTTATTATTGTGGTCCTGAGATGACAAAATTTGCAGGTGTTCATTCCTGGCGACAGAAGCGCCGACGGATATATTGGGATTGGTTTTCATGGAGCGATCATTTTGTACTAACCGTTCACCTGGCTGTAATATGGACAATGCGGATGTGATTGTGTATAAAGTGCTGTGCTTTGCTGATACTTGTTATTCCGTTCGCTATGACGAATCGTGACTGCTACATATGGTAATTTGCATGGATATAAAATGTATATATGTATTATAAAAGTTCAAAATCAAGCTAAAACTTAGTTTCATATTATTTCTTTTTGTGTTCACACTTTTCTCTCCAAACGTGTCAGCGCTCTCCAACCCTCTGCTGAAATGTTAATTTCTTCGATATCACTGCGTATAGTTCGAATTTTGGGAAGGAAAAATGCTTTTTTTAATATTCAAAAGTTATCGACTCAATTTTTCTTTTAAATGACGAGAAAAATAACAAAAACAATCTCAACATGTAGTTGATTATATTGTGATGATATGTCGTTTTATATGCCGAAAATCGGCCAGAATGCGTCTACAGCCATCTAGGAGCGCGGAGCTTCCAGGGCCTACGCGGCCCTCGGACCCTCGCCTAAAGTGCTATGATAGTCGAGCCCCCCCCCCCCTCCACTTTTTGGGAGCTTCCGCCGCCGCTGATTATTTCTCAGACATCAGACATGTCAGTTTCCCGAGGCGCAAGACTGGGGATTCTATACGGGAGACAAAAAACGAAGTTGTGCGAATTAGCTATTTTATTTCTCACTCCAATGGGGCATGCTTCTTTTTTTTCTTAAGAAAAATCATCTTACAAACGGCGTAACGTATTTAAAAAAAATAAAAATAAAATCGACGGCAGTTGACAGAAAAATAATATGCTTTTTATTTTGTGATGGGGGCACTTCGAAGCCCACCAAGGGATCATTTCAATCGATCGCTTTCTTGAGAGGTGTCTCCGTTATAGGAATGTGATTGCGCCGATGTCGGATGTCTCGGGACCAATCGGGTGTAACCAATCGGGAAACGCCCTAATATACTCAGATAGCACCCGCTACCGCATGGTTAAGAGCAAAAGTTTCTATGTATGATCGTGCCATGCTTTCGGATGATGATCTCTTTATTTTAAATTCATTTCCTGTTTAGCGAATCACTTGGATTATACTTCATCTGGAGACAAGCTAACTACCTACCTACCAAGCCAATAAGCCATGTGCTTCCTGTCCTATTTGTCGATATGCTGTCGCCGTTTACATCTGAAAGTTGCAAATTTGATTTTCCCGCCTGAACCTTTGAATGGGTATATGTCATGTTTATAATCAAATATGGTAGCCGGAGGCTTCACACGACTGGCCAATCAGAATCGAGGCCGGTTTGAGAAAAGGCGGGCTATCAGCTCTGTGAGACGCGTAAAACGGACAGTAAGCTTGAATTTTGAATCGCCCAATCGGTAAAAGTACACAAATCTGATAATTTGACGACGGGAATATATAGTTGGACATTATGCTGGTGGATTTGTTTTGAGTTAAGCCGTTTATTTCTCGTTTACCCAAAGTACGGCCACATCTTGGTGTATGTATATATCAAGCATGATGATATGTATAGATTATGTATTTCGACACTTTACCCTATAGCCCCCCCCCCCCCAACAGTTGTTTTGAGGGCCTGTGCTACTAGAGAAAACAACATTTTACATAGGCGTTGGGATAGGATGCCTTGCTGTTTTCGCGGAGCCTGTTTTACTATAGAGTCATTCTGTTCAAGACATTGTCATTGGGAAATATTCTGTGCTGTCGCAATGGGTTGTAATGATCCTCTTTGTCCTCATTCCAAAATAGAATTTATTTTGTGCACGAGCATGTTGATTTATTTTAGTTAAGGACCGTTAGATTGTGTGTTTTCAATTTTTAAAGTATTAAAGGTAATGCCTGTTGTGAATTGGTTATCATGAAACCTTTCGCCTCAAATACTTGGAGAAACATATAAAACAGGAGAGGGTCACAAAAGGATGAATTTTGTCCATTTTTTTGTGATACCGGTACCTTCAGTTCAATTTTGCGGTTTCTATGGATTAATCATGCATGTGTATTGTGACATTCAGCTGACGTACCGATCAAAATATTATAAGAATAGATATGAACTACTAATCTATATATATTTGGCATTCCAATTCAATGAATGTTTCATTCCTTTTCAAGGAAGGTCAGAATAAAAAATATTTGAAAGCTTCTGAAAGGAAAATCAATTTGCCCGAATTCCGAATCATTTCCGAGTTCAGTAATTAGATCATAGTGGGCAAGTCCAATTTGTTGTGGCGCGTTGATCGCTGATCGTTGCGCAGGAAAATCCTTCGGGTTATCTTTCTTCTGTTTCTTCAACAATCTGAAAGGGACAAGTGAGTAACTAATTATTTTGAAAAAAAATAGCTCATTAGTGTATCGAATATATGAACAACCATAATCAAAGTCTTTGACGTATAGTCTCAAATATCAATTTACGGCATATCACATTGGACACCTCATGACCTTGGCTTTCGTTTCACTCGAAGTTAATGTGTGGGTGAAAAGGGCTGTAAATGGCATGATCATGTTTTTCTTATTCACAGTGTACATATTATTTCTACCTACCTTACCACTGAAAATATGTCTTTCCTTGTCGACCTACTTAATGCTTGGTAATATGGGTTTTCTTTGTCTTACTCTGCACCAATGAGATAGACAATACATACATGTATTGATGATTGATCGATCAAACACCGCCCGCCGCCAAGTATCTCGAACGTAAGAGAACAAACAGCATTTGTAGGATATAACACCATGTTTTATTTTCTTGTAGCACCAATAATAAATACCCAACGGTCTTAAAGGTGGATTTACAGATCAACAACAACAATAAATTAGTGAACCGACTGTTATTGTTCCTGTTATTGTTGTTATTACAGAGTACTTTGGAAATTGCTGACAGGCGTACATGTATGCCAAAGAAACAGATTTTGCATGTGCAGTGCATTTAGTTTCTGGACTTGCAATGTTAAACTGGACGTTTCTGGACGTGTAAATGTTAAATATTACAGTACAAGCCTGTACACCCATCAATCAAGTGAAAACATTAAAATTATAGGCTGTGTCAACTTTGGTCAATCAAAATTACCGTAAAATGATAGATTATCATACAAATATTGGTAAGGGCTATTCATTTTCAGGGGAATAGTTGGCAATTATATTCAAACAATTTCCCAACTTTATTTTCATATACCAACTAGCAATGTTAAAGGATATGTGACGATAATACGGGAATAACTCCCTTGCGTGTGATGGTAATCAAACTGAATTTCGTTTTGGATGCAAAACCTGCCAAATCAGATTTTTCTAAAAGCTTACACACTGAAATATCATCATCGAAAAAATTGCGATGCTTCGTTCTATAAAAATGAAGATATAATCCATCAAAATGTGCTCCTCGACCTGATTTGGTGTTTTCGATGCATTTACAGTGAGGATTTTCTCTTATAGCAAAAATATGACGCCTCAAACCAAAATAATTTTGTCACACAATATATTAGGAAGTTCTTTTATTAGAAAGAACCACAAAGGGTTTTGGTTTGAGGTGTCATATTATTGCTACAGGAGAAAACCCTTCATGAAAATGCCCCAAAATACCAAAATAAGCCCAGTGCACATTTTGATCAATCATATCTCCATTTTCATGCAACTGAACATCTAATTTTTATCGAAGGGGATATTTCCCTACCGGTATGTAAACTTAAAGAAACATCTTATATGGCAGGGTTTTTTTTGGGTGGGGGGGGGGGAAGTCGTCTTTATCATGTTTATTACCATCACAGACAAAGGAGTTTTTCATATGTAAACATCACATATCCTTTGGGAAATTGTTCAAAATTCATTGCCAGTGATTCGGTTGAAAAGGAATCGTCCTTACCAATATTTGTATGATAATCTTTCTTTTTTTTCTATATTTTGCACGAGCTTATTCCATATAATTTGGATTGACCAAAAGTGACACAGCCTATAATTGTAATGTTTTCACTGTATTATTCGACCATAGGCTTGCACGGTTAATATTTAACATCTACACATGTCCAGGGTCTAAATGCCCTGCACGTGCGATGCCACTCCTTTCAGCAGTTGTAATAATACTCTCTAACAGCAACACTACTCGGTCGCTAACACCTGAAGGCCTTTGTAGTGTCATCCATTTGTTCACTCAAATATGATAAAATATAAGAGGGATACAAGCTCGAGGTCCCATGAGTAGGTCAATGTTGAAACGTATTTCCAAGAGATGCTTCACCAATGTTGAAAAGATATAAGAATGCAACACATGTTTATAAAGATTAGCTTCCGTAACCGAATTAATTAGTAATCACGGTATAATGGATAATATTCAGAAAATATGTGTTTGAAATCTCCAAAAGTACTTTGGGGTTGAATATTCATTATACTGGCCATCCATGTCAGATAGTCATGTAAATCAAGGCCATTACATCAGGTGCAGTTACTGCAGTCTATTCAGCAAATGTTTTTGAAATGTAAAGGAGCGACAGGTTGCCTCTGACAAACTAGACTGGATGAAACTTTTGTATTATTTTTTTTGAGAGAGACTGGGCAGTTTCAAAAAAATATGGATGGGGATTATATAGTAAGTTGACCTGTATTTACAAGCCCAGTGTCTTGATACCTTCGGCGTTTCACAATTCTTTCCCTCAGCTGTGAAGAAATATTTGCATATGAACTTGTGTATGTTCTAGACTGGCAAGACATTTTGAGTATTTGAAAGGTTTAGGTGTTTTAATACCAAAGCGGTCATTCATCGATTCAGTAAAATTGTTTCTGTTATTCCATGCCTCCACGTCCCTTCAAACTCGAGTACGCACGTCTGAACTGTTTAACGTCTCTGTCTCTTTTAATTACATGCACATAAATCGATTTTTGTAAAAGGTAAAATCTGATTTGGAGACCAGAACTACACTAGATCAATACTGGGTACCACTGGGTACCATCCACAATGGAAACATTTGGACCTGTTCAAATTATTATTGTGATAGCCACGAATATTTATTTCATGTAAATTTGAAGAAGAAGAACATGTGTCAATGTAAACTCCATGGTGAATGCCCTGTGGTAACATTGACATGCATCATCAAAGTCATAGCAAACCAGCTGGGGTAACTTTGACATGTCGAGCTGGGGTAACTTTGACATCATCATGGGAATCAATGGTGAACGTGGTGTCAAAGTTACCTCAAATACACAACATTACTGAAAATAGTGGCTAGAAGAAAGAACTGGATGAAGCTACTAAATCGATGATTAGTACATGTAGTTTTAAAATAGTATATTTTTACAACAAACTGCATAGAAGTTTTTGTGTCAAATTTTTATCAGTTACACCAGTGCCAACTACATGTAAGGTGGTCATCTTATGAAGAATGTCACATGACTGGCCACCTACTCTCTGTTAGCTCAGTAGATAACAGCATCTTATATATAAAGGTAGATAACTGTCAAAATTGTCCCACTGTTACCTAACACTTCATATCCGACTTGTCTCTAAGTTTCTTGCGGATATACGTGAAAGGAACAACGGTTTATTTTGAAAGGATATAAGCATAATGCGCATGTCAGGTTGCCTTTACGTCACTAGTGATCAATGCAACCGCAACCGTAGAATTGGCGTATGGGTAATGATAACTTCCGGTCTTATACACCGTCGATATACGAGATGAGATATTTTAATCAAGATTTCTGCCTGCATTTTAACTTATGTAATGTATTTAAGCTGTGAGCAATCTGCAGCTCCACGATGTCAAAACGTTAAAGATCATTAAATCATTTAAAAATTGCTTTGTCCGTCTGTCTGTCCATCTTGATGGATTTTTGTCAGGCTTTCCAACTTCATACAACATACGCCACGGGCGATGAAGCAGAAGCCTATTGAAAATGACTGACCTTTATCCATTTCATCATTGTCAAATTCTAGTATTGGTGATATCCTTTGAAGAACTACATTCTGTGATCTTCAGTGTTCAATCGGTGATTAACTGGAAAGCTTCCCAATTTGACTGACCAGTTCCCGTATGTATTAAAACACCACCACCATGCATTATCAACATCTCATTGGAGAATGGTCTGTTCTCAATTACCCCCGTCTCGTGTTGCGCATGAGTTAAGAGAGATTATTGGTAGGTCTTCGTCTGACCAAACACATCACTGTATTTCTCTGTTCATATATATAGAATATGGACAGGAAATCCACGTAGTGTTACATGTTTCGAGAGGAGAGAAAAATAATTGTTAAAAAGAGTATTGTGTCTTTTCAGACAAGGCCGCATTAGTTTCATAGGGAAAAGAAATGGAAGGTGTATCACTAAAACGGGAGGATGTTGACCAAGCGGAATACTTGTGGAGCCAAAGAACCAAGGATATGTCTTTGGAGAAGGAATTGGGGATCCAAGCTGGGATACACAACCTTGTAACAATAAAAGAAGAACCCGTAGTCGAGTTTGATGTACATGATGGCCAGCCACTACAGAAGATCCTTGTACATAGATCGATGAAACAAGTAAGTCATACCAGGTGTATCCCGTCAATGTTATATACACCAGTTATAGCACAGGTGACAAATGTTGCAAACATACATTATTTGATCAAATATTGACCACGGTGAAGACCGTGACATACTGATTTGTCAACACTACACAAGGATATATCAAATAGAATCGCACCTCAATATTGAGAAACTATCTCGCACACGTTCAAGTGAAGCATATTCTTATAATTTGTACCCATGCGCTGTGTCCGGTGGATACTTCATGTTGGAAGCTTTGTGCAGCTGAAAATGCTCTAGGCTTGACACATTGTTGTTCCCAGACTTGGCTAGGGTATGCATTGTCTCGTGAATCTTACATGGAGTATGAACCCTGTAACCTTTCAACAACCACCCACTCACCCCGCCTAGTAACATACATGTAAGTCGCTCCAGAAAAAATGTATATAAAATATCCAAGGTGAAACTTGGATAGGTGACCGGGCACTTTACTGGCTGGGCTGATAAGTGTCCAGGATAAAAGAAACTGTGAGAACTCTTAGTGGCCTGGCACGTGCAGGCACCGTCTTGATATGGGAGAAACATAATCAAAAAATGCATTAGATCGTACTCACCCAGCCACTCATGTAAAATAACCATTTCTTCCCATGGATAATAGCTTACAGTGATATATTGCTGATTCTTAGAATACTACGTTGACCTTGTCAGTAGTCCAATCATGTTAACTAGACTGATTGTTTTGATCTTCCAGGAGTGTCCGGGCACAGGCAGTGATACCGAACAGACCAGACTTGAGGATGATACAACTCCGGTGGAAAAACCTTTTCCTGTGAACCTGTATCGGGTCAATAATGTGTGCAGAAATTATACTCCGCTGAACACTGACTGTTCCAGCCCAAACACCACCTTCTTGACACATTTCCTGGAAACCCAAAACACAGACCAGATCAGTGATAAGCTAGACCACGAGAGACCACAAACCTGCGAAAATCCATACAAATGCCCATTATGCCCGTTTAGTTGTACCAAGAAAAGTGATATGCAGAACCATCAGAGAACTCATACTGCTGAAAAGCCATACAAATGTCCATTGTGTCCGTATAGCTGTGCTCGCAAACACTATCTCATTGACCATGAGAGAACACATACTGGTGAAAAACTATACAAATGTCCATTGTGTCTGTATAGCTGTGCTCGGAAACACCATCTCATTGACCACGAGAGAACACATACCGGCGAAAAGCCATACAAATGTCCATTATGTCCGTATAGTTGTACACATAAAAATAACCTGAAGACGCATCAGAGAACTCATACTGGTGAAAAGCCATACAAATGTCCATTGTGTCTGTATAGCTGTGCTCGGAAACACCATCTCATTGACCACGAGAGAACACATACCGGCGAAAAGCCATACAAATGTCCATTATGTCCGTATGTACACAGAAAAATCATCTGAAGGGACATCAGAGAACTCATACTGGTGAAAAGCCATACAAATGCTCATTATGTCTGTATAGTTGTACACATAAAATTAGTCTGAAGGCACATCAGAGAACTCATAGTGGTGAATTGCCATACAAATGTTCATTATGTCCATATAGTTGTACACGAAAAAATAATCTGAAGACACATCAGAGAATTCATACTGGTGTAAAGCCATACAGATGCTCATTATGTCCGTATAGTTGTACATGGAAAAGTGATCTGAAGGGACATCAGAGAACACATACAGGTGAAAAGCCATACAAATGTTCACTATGTCCGTATAGTTGTGCACTTAAAAATAATCTGAAGACACATCAGAGAACTCATACTGGCGAAAAGCCATACAAATGCTCATTATGTCCGTATAGTTTTAAAGGGAAAAGTGGTCTGAAGAGACATCAGAGAACGCATACTGGTGAAAAGCCAAACAGATGCTCATTGTGTGCGTATAGTTGTACACAGAAAAGTGAACTGAAGAGACATCAGAGAACTCATACTGGTGAAAAGCCATACGAATGACCATTGTGTCCATATAGCTGTGCCCGGAAAGACCTTCTCATTTACCATGAGAGAACATGGTTAATACCCCATGTAAGAATCACCAGACAATGCATACAATAACCAAGTCTGGGGACAACAATGTGTCTAGACTTGTGCCTTTTCAGTGACACAGTGACCCAGACAATAGCCCCCCTACATGAAGTATCTACCGAGAACATATACCGACGAAAAGACATACTTGTTGTTCATTAATTCCGTATTGTTGTGCACATAAAAATAATCTGAAGAGACATCAGAGAACTCATACTGGTGTTAAACTACATACTGATGGTCAGTGTGTCCGGATAGCTGTGTAAAGAAAAGTTATCGGGCCGATCATGGATAGCTCAGCGTGGTGATTGTCTAACCGGATGCCCGTTATGAAATTTGAAAAATTAGGGTTAAGTGTTTTTTGTAAAAAAAGATGAGATAATTCACACTGGTCATAAAAATGAGAATGCATGCAAAGCCATAAACATACACGTCGTATATATACTTCTGTATTGATTTGGTATGAAGAGTCATACCTGAGGAAAGGTAACTGATTCCGTTATCACCCTTCGCTGTATTAGCTCCATCGAGATAAGTTCTATAAATGACCAGGTAACGTGTTATACTGTTCTTCAGTTACGCTTTAATAGAGCATTTCCACAAACGGTTGTTCATATGTTTCCATGAGAAACAGATCCGCCGAATCCGCAGCCGCCGCGAATTTGAAAGTGGATGTTTCTGAAACCGTTAAACGTTTTCGGGTCAGACTTCGTGTGCTTGCTCCCCATGCCGGTGAATTTTGTTTGTTTGTGTTTTGATGGCTCTATTCACTATCAGGTGACGCTGTAGGCAGAGCATAGAGAGAACTTTCACGATTTCGTCTGAATGACTTTTTTTCTTTGAACTTTTATGTGCCATCTTCCTAGGGCTTTTGATTTCATCTGCTTGTTTTTCGTGGTATTTGGACATCACTTGGTGACGCTATGGACATGAATGCTTTCTTGAATTCCATGAAATTTCGATATAATGATCTTGCAAGATAGGCAAAGGATCGACAAAATTTTAGTGGTGTTGGTGAAATCATGGAGACGCGTTTTTGCATCTCAGAAATTTACTTTCTTTAAACAGCGAAAATAATTCTAGTTTGCTTAATATGAATATAACATTCCCAGTGTTATAGTTCACGTCCCTTGTAAGCCAAACGACCTTTTTTTAATACGTGGAATTCTCATGTCCAGTATCTACATTGCCCAGGCCAGACCTGGGAATTTTGCTTCATCATGTAGTTTCGTGATATTTGTTCATCATTGGGTGGCACCATAGGCAGTGAACTTATACAGCAACATTCATTGGCTCTTCATGAAGGCTATTATTGTGATCTTGTTAGACAGACCAAGAATTTCCAAACATAAAATTTGTATTTACTTTTTTTTTAATTGTAGTTTTAGGGCTACCTCCTATACGGAAGCGGCCCATCAGCATAATGCTTCATTTATATTTTATTATCCATTTTTTTCTCAATTCATAATTTGATTAACGTTATGGTTTAAAAAATGGATTGAAAGGACATTGATGCAATCAGAGAATATATGCTGCCATCAGTATGATGTGATACCGTATAGAGAATTGCAAGAAATGTAACACTGATACCCCCCTTACCTTGCAGGCCTGCATATTGCATGCCATATGTTGACCATTCAGACGATAAATGTGGTTGACTTATTGCATAATGAACTTCACATAAAGGGACCTGTAAACTGCTTGTATCAACAAAGTAAACTCTTTCTTTCCAGAAGCAGTGCTTCTTCTCATTCTAATACTGATATAATAATTTGACCCTGTTCATTGGTATGGCTATCTGAATTACATTTCTTTGATCTCCAGTGGCTGTGAGGCCCTGGGCTTCCACATGTCTGGAGAGGCATTCTGGTCAATTTTGTCAATAAGAAAAATCACAAATTATCACTCGCTTAAGGATAGCTATCCCCTTAGAGGCAGTTTCTGCACCCCCATGTCAATTTGTCGTCTGTATCAATAAATATACAAGATAACCATAATAAACTATATATTTTATGAAAGCATACATCGTAGGGATTCCAACTATATGATTTATATAACTGACGCTGCTACTGTGTAGAAAAGATTCCAATTTTAAAAAATTAAAATGAAAACAACAGCGTCCATTTTTCAATTGAAATTTCATTAAAACTCTAGGTCTTGTTCCAACTTTGATGGTGTACCTTGGTAGGAGACAATTCGAACAAGTAAACTTTATCTCATTTTTTTTTGTTTGCCTGGTTTTGTTTTCTGGATAACTATTATACTTAGGTTTTCTTCATCAAATCGATTTAAAGTTCAATTTAAACTTAAAAAACCTGCTAAAACTTGTTCACACCTGTGTAGATTACTTCACGGCGGGTGTCTGAGTAAAGTGTCACTGTCATAATTAGGAACAAAATTAAGGATGTTTGCATGGTTTTGATCATCAGGGGGTACACTAATGTAAATAAGTAGGACTAATAGACAATTAGCTTACCATAAGGGAAATTTAACAGACAAAAATAATAGTAGCCAAGCCCAAGCTAAGGCAATCTGTTTAATTGTTCCAGTTCCTCGGAAACTAAATGTTCAATCCTAATATTGAAGCACTTCTATTTATAATTTTTATTTCATTTTTTTCACCAAATGTTAGAGGAAAAAGTGAATATTTGAATGAAGAAATAAAAAAATTGACCAATTTTGACCCTCTAAGGGGATAGCTATCCTTAATGCTCTGTTTTTAAATGTGGAGGTCCCTAGAATTTATTTGAACTCTAGATATGAAATGGCACATACCTTTGCATTTTGACAACATAATTACAACTGTTGATAACTATTTATGGACTGAAAAAGTAGAAAGATTTTTAAAGTAGAACTTCTACATGCCTGTTATATGGCATGTTCCATCTGGGAAATTTTTATATTTAATTTAAGTAAAATGGTTAGTTCTATTGCATTCTGACAGAATATTTGGGCTTAAAGATAATATGTAATGATGACTCAAATGGAACTGAATTGTCCATGTCATCTGTCTGTCCGTCTATCAATTCTTGACGGACTAGAAGCCTATCCCAGTTGACAACCCATTTTTCGAATGTTATATATTGTATACTATGATATAACATGAACTTCTCATCGCCATTGTTGTGGCTGTGATCTTCCAGGATAATCTTCCAAAATTTGCGTGTGTTGCAACAGCCTCATGCTTCATCAGTAACTTAAAACCAAGCCGGATCGTCTGATCTGGTGAAACATCCCCCATATCCAAGCTCTCACATGCCACATCACTGTCGGAATATCGGTACCAAGACACATTGATGAACCACACCAATGAAGATGCCCGATTTATGTTGAATGTCGTTATTGCCTAAGTACTTTTAGCAGCATTTTCAACAACAATAATTCGCTGACTTCCAGTGAAACATTATCGTGAAAGGTATTTATTTTTGTTGTGTGGCATTTTTATTCGTCGGTATGGAGGCTAAGAATGTCCGGTGGCTAAGAGTGTCCGATTTCTATCTTCTAACCCAGGTAGGACACTTTTCCCCGCATTGGGGACAAGTGTCCGTCCTTAGTTGCAATAGAAAGGGATATGAAACTGGACACTCATCACCAGGACATTCGTATCCATCACACCGGCATTGTTTCAGATAGAATACTACAGCCTAATTCATACAATCAGGAATAAAAAAGGGGTTGAAATTTTTATGTTCAAACTTGTGTAGCAAAAAAAAATAGGTAATTTGAAATTTATTTTGTCTGCAGGGTCGTGAAACACACAATCAAGTTGGTGTTGCCTCACACTAGGTTTCGCCCATTGGTAGAGAAATCTCTTCTCAGCGGCAGTACTGCTAGGGTTGATTCCCTATTGCTGATCCCCAGGAGTATATGCCCCATCTGTCTCACCCTGAAAACAAATTCCCACTCCTAACAGAGGGTGTGCCCAAATTGGGAAGATCTAAAGCCCTGTGAGTACCAAATTATGTGTTAAACATGTATTCAGGGGAATTGGTCTTCTTCCGTTTTTCACATGAGCTTTCATTGAACATTTGCGTAGATATATTCTAGTCTTTAGTGTAACAGTACATTTAGTGCGATATTGTTATATTGAGTAACTTTATTTTATGCATCACTACACCCTGAGGATTTTGGCAGCAGGTGTTCCCAGTTCAAGCTGATCTTTGCTGGTGAATCTATTTTGATTCCGTAGAGAAGACGTCGACTCTTACTCATCATACTCATCAAACTGTGAACGTTTGACCAGGGATCAATTTGACTCAAACATTGAGCAAGCACGACAAAACATTGCCTAGTATGACGCGCGCCGCCTAGCCGCATGTGTACCAGCATTTTCTAGAAGATTATTTCATTTCGCACTTCTACATTATTTCCCAATCCATTATGTATTTGTTATAGAGAAAATAGCATTATTAACAAATCTGAAAGTCTAACCAAATATGCATTTTTAGTATGTCACTGTGACATAACCAGAGCGGACATATTTGCTTATGTTTTTTTTTACATTTTCTGGTGGATCCTGGTCTCAAGATATATAGTGGGAAATTTCACTCTCTAGACCACTCCCGTTTGCTTGTGGTAACTGCACATCAAAATGTCATTTAAAGAAAAACATTTGTTTTGGTAGTTCTCACAAAGTTAACATTTTTTCGGTACATTACCCCACCCCGAATAAAAATAAACAATTCTCTATCTACTTACCCAAGTTTTAGTTTGAGGTCCTGTTACCACAAACGAACATGTTTACAATCATGAGTTATCCAACTGATGGATAAGGGTTTTTTAAGCCACTGCCTCCCTGAAAGGTGACCTTCCTGCTAGGCACAGGACCTCACTACCAGAGTTTTGGGAAGGTGGTGTGGTTCTAGGGTGAATTGTCTAACTATTTGGTCTTTCTACATAACCCTGTGCTTGGTAGATACACAACAACGTGTGAGACGTAATTCGGGTAAAACGATAAATAAACGGTTTATCTTCCAACCAAAAACACCAACATTTTCTAGAGGGGTCGCTCTATATATTTCCGACGTCAGCTTATTAAATCTGTGTCCTTTTACACCTTTGCGGCCGATTCAAAATCCAAGATCACGGTGCATTTTACCCGTTTTACAGAGCTGATGGCGGGCATTTTCACAAACCGATTTTTGTGTTAAACATGTAGAGTGGGGAAATGCTCCTCTGCCGTGTTTCACACGAGCTTTCATTAATCGACCAATTCTGATTAGTCAGTCGCTTGAAGCCTCCAGCGACCAAATATGGAAGTACAGACTTAGCAGACTGACATCGAAGTGAGGGCCAAGTATATTGCACGCACAGTGTACCCTAATCATGTCCTACATGACGGACTGCTTAACATGTATTTTTTCTGATGTACATACTGGACCAGGATAATTACATAAAATCATATTATCATGGTTTGCCTGTATTAATTTATGTAACAGAAAAAGTTAATGGGATGCAACATTTGAGCTATATTTTTAGATATTTTTTATATTTTTAGATAAAGTTACCACACCACATTTCAAAATTTTCTGTTGTAACAGTAATTCTTGATCGTGACATGACATTATATTCTCATGGGGAAACAAATATATCTCAGTATTATGAAAATTCGTTGGAAGTCATTTATATTTCTTCATCACCACACGCTACAGTTAAATTTGCTCATTGTCTCTTGCTCATTGTCTCTCCATTTTACAGGGGTGTAGCTCTATTTCAGGGAGCAGTGTCAATTAGCTGGGACGATATATGTGAAATGTGTTTAGGAAAAGTGTCGTTGAGCTGCACAATAACACGGAAGGGGGTTTCCAATACATGAGTCTACATGTTCTCTTGTTGATCAGTTCAAGTTTTTTGTCTGCAAAAATGGCTGGGGCCTTGATGGGGGAAGGTTTATCCGGGATAACATCTGTGTCTGCGGTGGTCAATGCAAGACTGACAGAAATGAAGTCATTGTCGAATAAGTTAGTCTTTGAATAAATCGCATTTTTTTTTTCTTTTATGCTCTTCCAGTTCTTCCAGTCAAAGTCAAATTCGTTTATCTCTTCATTTTAAACCCATTTTCTGATTATTTAATCACTTGGATTATTCTTCATTTGGCAACCAACCAACTATCTACCTTCCGAAATAGGCCAGGTTTTGGAACGGCTTATTCGACTGAAATTTTTTGAATTCGACTGAAAAAACGGAAACTCGGTAGGTTATTTTTTGATAGCTCGCTTAATACTTGCTCGATTCTGACAATGTAAAGTTTCGGGAGTACCTGAAGAGATTCTCTTTTCAAAAATATATAGTTTGATGACAATTTATTTTTTGTTTTTGAGATAGATATCAACTGAAAAAATCGTGTCGACTTCGCTGAATTTTTTTCTGGACCGACCGACATGCGGTTTTTCTTGTCCGGAAAATTATTGCGTGAACTGATTGTAATACTTTTAGGTTTCCGGAATGCTCTACTTTTATACGATTTAAATAATATAAAATATATGCATGTACCTTCTACCGTTTTCCGTAAAAGTGTCCGCTGAAAAAAAACGATTGAAAATCACAACATTTTCAGTTGAATCTGCCGTAAAAGGGAATAGTGAACCGAGTTAAAAACTCGGATTTGGAGACGGACTTCAGAAGATTCCGAAAATCCGGAATAAGGAACGCGGGTAAGTTTATTGGAAGATTGGTTATGTCGGTAACTCACAAGTGTCGAATTGAATTTTAAAAGCATAGTTTGCACATAAATATCCTATATTCCAAATAATTGAATGTTTGTCATATAATAACTTAATGTGAATGGAAATAGTATTTTTCTATGGTATAAATATATTTTTCAATTGATCATTAATTTTGAATACTTATATTTTGATGCATGTACCTTTTTTTACCTGAAACGACAAGACGGATCTCACTCCACATCTCCCCTATCTTGTATCCAGAAAAGGATACAATGTCAATAGAAGGACCGTAAGGTATTGATCAAAGTACTTGGTCTGGGAATGACCGGCGATGAGAGTCTTGACAACCATGATGACTGAATAATTATTGAAATTCAAATGTCTGAAGAAAATGCAGCTATAATGACTGATGAATTATTGAAATTCAAATGTATGAATATATTGATTGATTGAAATTGTAGTTTAAGGGCCGCTTCCCATTCGGATTTCGCGGCCCATCAACTCAATGTTTTATTTGGATTTCGCGGTACATTTCTTTGTTTTCTTTTAATATCTGTTCCAGCGCCAAATAAATAAATGAATAAATAGCAATGATAGATTAGCAGGAGATATACTGGTAAATATGAGTTCTCTGTAATCGCGTGTATGATTCCTTCGTCTTGGTACCCCCTTTGTACGCACAAAGCCGTCCAGAAAAAAAACTGGGAGAACCAAGGGCGTCTTTAGGATTTTTCGGATCGGCTTCACTAACGACGCCCTTGGGAACAGGGTGGGTTCTTCCAGAAATCTGTGCCTGTAACAATTGCTTGGAGTTTGTATCGGGGTACAGGGCGGCAGGTCTACGTCCTATATTGCGTGAAAGTCAAAGGATCATATTCTGTGTTAAGGCGTCAGTTCGGGGTCATCTATGGAGTAGCGTGTCGGTGTGGTTTAGGGTCGAGTATTCTGATTCTGGGTGTTCTTGCTATGCGGCGTTGTCACTCAAGGCACTGTTGGTATTCCTGTGATCGTCTTCCGTCTTCTGTTTCAGGTCTTGTCCAACTCGTCTGATGGTCTTCGGTGAGCCTGTATCATATGAAATAGAAAGCTTGTAGTCATTCTTGTTTTTTAATGTTTTTCGATGCAATAATTTTATATATCTTCCTCCCAACAACAGGCACGCCCCGACCGTCAGTCACATAATATGAATACCAATATATACTTTAGTGAGTAAATGAATAATTAACTAAACATTTCGATAGATTCAGTACTAGGTGAATACACAAATAAACGGCTCTGTATTATTTCTGTATGCATTATCGTTTGATGGTCATAAAGAATTTGTAGGACAATGAGATAGTCGGCCCTCAGTATCAAGGTAACTCCGCCATCACCATTTCCTATATTTTATGCCGAATACTGCTCGCTATATGCGATTTGGCCGTGCTAATGTTGTCATGAATTCAATTAGATTTGGCCATCGTTTGTTTTGTAGGACAGTGGAACAAACGGCCCTCAGTATCAAGGTAACTCCGTTGTTGCTATGCCTATTTTATTTCAAAAGGTGTCTGTGACATTTTGGCCGAAACTGATATTGAAAATATGCTGCCCTTATATACACAAGTCGAATAACTGCTCACTATTGGGATGGTTAATATAATCCGATTACCTATTCTGCTCACAAAATCTTTCAACGATCGTCACTCTCGGCAAGTGTTGTAACGGATTAGCGGTTTGGGATTAATTGCATGGGATTAAAACTTAATTAGCTGTTCACCAGTCTGGGCTGTGAAATGTCAAAAAGTCAGTAAGTGAACAAAACTCACAATGATGAAATTCATTTTAGTTCATATAAATTATAATAATTACTGAAAACAAAATATGTATATTCCTGGTCATTTTTCAGGTAAAAAAGGGTACATGCATCAAAATATACGTATTTAAAATTAATGATCAATTGAAAAGTATATTTATACCATAGAAAAATACTATTTCCATTCACATTAAGTTATTATATGACAAACATTCAATTATTTGAAATATAGGATATTTTTTGTGCAAACTATGCTTTTAAAATTCAAGAGCTCTGAGTGGCCTGGCCAAAAATGTGCTATTTATTCTATTCGTGGCTGAAATAGTGTATTTTTCTATACCTTAGTGTTGCTGCTAATGATTTTGTGAATTGATGGAGAAATTCAGTGCACTAAAAGGCAGATGTTGACGGATATTTATTGACATATTGTGGATGTGAAAAATTAGCCTGCAGCCATATTGAATTTCCGACTTTTTTGCTGAACACTGTTTATGTGAATGGATTACCGGGACAACGATAAAAGGAGGCGAGGGTCAAGTACATCTAGTAGTTCGTCGTTAGATCCAACCCCTAAAAAGTCTCGCCAGGACTCGCAATTGGAACCATTCTCTGATTTGGACTCTGAGGACCCAGACGGTAATTTTGACATGGCACAGCCACAGGTAGGTGATCTATCCCTACAACTAATTGCTGCTCTAAAAAATCCCGACGTCATCAAGGCAATAACAGAAAATCTCACCGAAACGGTGACTAAATCCGTTGAAACTACAATTAATCCCCGCCTAAATGCGATGGAAGAAACTATAGAACAACTACGGCAATCTGTGACAGAAAAGGACGCCGAGATAAGGGATCTACGGAATATGGTCGACGACAATAATCAATACAGCCGACGAAATACGGTCAGAATCTGCGGAGTTGTAGAATCACCCTCGGAAAATACTGACAATATCGTCCTCGAATTAGCAAAGCAAATGAAATGCCCAATCAATTCCAGTAACATTGACAGATCACACAGGGCACCAGGTGATTCTATCCCGCGTGTCATTATATGCAAGTTTACTACGTATAATGCGCGGAAAGCATTCCTTACAAACAAAAAAAGTCTGAGAAACAGCCAACCCGAGAGAGCCCCACCTATTTACATCAACGAACATTTATCCAAACAGAGAGCCATATTAGCAGGCAAAGCCCGAGGTCTGAAGAGGGATAAAAAAATCAGTGATACCTGGACTAGAGATGGTACTATTTTCGTAAAACACCTCGGGGAGGACGAGAAAATCACCAAAATAAAATCTGAAAATGACTTTATTCAATTGGAAAAATCCCTTCGTCTTCTTCTCGTAATCAAACCATGAAAAGGTGTTTATCAATCAGCTGGGGTTTGTTTCAATGTTCAATTTCACAAATCGGTGTCCAGCAAACCCGCGAAACTGACAATGTCGAACAATGAACGCTGTCTATCAAACAGTCCGCCTAACACTTAGAGTGCAATACGACATGAATATATCAGACAAAATAACTGAAACACTTGAACTGGAAATGTCGAACAATGAATGCAGTTTATCGCACAGCCTGTGTAACAGTGTAACACGACACGAAAATATATGACAGTCGCTATTCTTCTTTTTTCTTGTTCTGACCGGTCAAATAGATTGAATTTGTGTTTCACTTACTCGGTGGCAAGTCTACTGCGGTGAAATCTTTATTATGGCTGTTAGTTTATAAATACAACCATCGTACCTGTCTACAAACTGCAGAGAATTTCAACTGTAGTAGTAGTGTACATGGCATGTGCTGTCAATTGTGTTACCCTAAATTGTCCGGACAAGGCATGAACTATCAGTATGAATGAATCAAGAACATCATCAATTAACTTTCCATGTGTAGTCTATTTAATACGGCACGAACGTGTACTAGTCCAACTGATCAATTACCGTGGCCGGCCAATTAGATTATACTTCGATTTAAATTCGTAAAATGTACTGAAGCTATTGTATTGATTAGCTATCCTCATTTCTGTGGTAACTATATTGTTCGAATGTCTGATCTTTTTCATGCCAACTCACATCAGTTAAATCGAATTATTATGGATATCCGCACTGTATCGCCTGTAGTAGTACAGCACGTGTCCATATATTGTCCTCGCGCCTCATCCGCATATAAGAATATTACGTTACAGATAATAATATATTTTGAATTGCTGCATACGCTCGAACATCGCATATGAAATATTGTTCCGGATTCCAGGTTAATTTGACCACATGCTATTATATTTACAATGTAAAAATACTTAAAATATGGCATGAATACTCACGTATATGTATGAATTATTAAATGAAATGTACATCTGCTATCGACCTTAATAGTCCGAACCGTGTAAATATAATGTTGCATTTTGAACGAAGTTTAAAAGCGAATACTGTTGTCTGGCAACAGGTATATGGTGTATACGTTTCAATTTTTTTGTGTCT
>JAVTVY010019516.1:0-70071 GCA_036873755.1 Hanleya hanleyi | reverse complement strand
GAGCGCTCTGGTCACGATTGGATCCATATCTTGTTCAGGGGATCAGGGCCTTTAATACCGGACTAAAGGGAAATTTCCGCTGACCACAAGGCACTGGTGAACCAACTCCCGACTCATAAAGTAATATCGAAAATAACTGTGCTATATATACTACACAACGTCTTGTCCGTCATTCAATATTCAGCGATCATCCATTAAAGAATTTCCGCGTCCATAATCCATAGATCTAATTCATATAACAGCGTTAGCCCCAAATTTATAAAACAAATCGTTGTAAACATAAACATAGGTTAGTCACCTACAAGAGAGAAGCGGTCAACAGTTTTCAATGATGCCGACAAGACATCATGATGTTTCAAATTATCAAATCCGTATCGCTGATCAGTATTCTTACTCCATATAATTTTCGCTGTGAAGTCGTTATCTAGAGTATGATGTATCTCAGTCTCGCTTTGTTGTGTCTCCAAAATCGATGAGAAGTGCAGTGTAAACGATTAATGTCAGTGATATCTTTTTCGAAAATCAACATCCGCTCTTCTTTCTCAT
The DNA here is from genome assembly GCA_036873755.1 of Hanleya hanleyi. Taxonomy (NCBI): domain Eukaryota; kingdom Metazoa; phylum Mollusca; class Polyplacophora; order Lepidopleurida; family Hanleyidae; genus Hanleya; species Hanleya hanleyi. Next base: position 69,525 of record JAVTVY010019516.1, on the reverse strand, counting down.
GGCATGCGAAATTAGCAAACAATAGTTATCAGTGGCTTTAATCAATAGAAGCCAAAACAGTTAGTTCTGTAATTAAATAACCCCATTATTATTATTTATTTCACCATTTGTTCATTTTTATTTAAGCGATGTTAAAATAAATGTATATACACTGTATACACTGTATAATGGCACGCCTAGGAGCCCGGAATTATCGAAGCCTTGCATGATATTAACCTTACCAGGTTTCGGCGATTTGGATGCTGTTCCATTGGGGAAGAGGAATCAAGCTTTCCATTCTATATATTTGGATCCAGTTGTACCGGAAAAATTTAAAGAAAAATCCAAGATGGTCGCCATTATGACGTCACAGTGACGTCAACTTACCGGAAGCCATTTCTTTTTTTATCTATTTCCAGATTATTATTATTATGTAATATGATAGAGAATAATTAGTTTTGGCACCATAAATTACTTACACGCCCTTTGGGACAAGAGAAATCCGAAATAATGGACAGAAAATACCGCAACTTTATGAGGACAACTCATGCGAGCCATTTTGAATTTACCCATGCTCATTTGCACCTAGGATTATGCAGATGGTGACAAAATGACGCCAATAAGATTTATGGAGAAGTCCTTTTTTCAGTTTCAGGCCTTTTGTTCTCTTCGTTCCGATGAGCTATGGTGACCCACTGGGGTAGTTTCCCCCACTTCCACTCCCAAGGCCAGACAGCGTTAGAGTTTAGATTTATCACAAACCTGCTACTTTGGGTATTAATAGGATCGAATAAAATAATAGGCTTGTACAGTAGCACTAACGCGGAAGTATTAGTTCTGTCAGTTGATTGGATAACTTTACCAGGACCGAAAAACAAGAAGTGGCAATCGCAAAATCTGGTTAGATAGTTGGTATTGTGCAAGTCCCCCCAATTGGCTGAAATCCACATACCTTGAAGTACAGATACTGGTATATGCATACACGCCCGCATTGTGCATATTACCATGCCACCTTCTTGGCAGCCGCAAGAGTTACAGCCGTCAGCCGATTTAAAGCCCTCTCCGACCTTGTACATATGTCCATCGTAATCGCAGAAACCTGGTCTAGGGTTGATCACTTCTCTGATCTCAGGAGCGACTGGAGGTAATACAATACCACATAAATCGTGTATTATATATATAGAGAGAGAGGGATGATGATATTCGCATCTACTCACCCCCTCTATGAAAGAAAACAAGTTTTCGAAAAATATTGATATTCTCTCACATGCCCGGCATCCAAAAAGTTTTCGCGTCTACAATTACTATTACGCTGTTCGCCACACTCAACACTTATTTGGTTACTCATAGACTTTTTGAGCGCTTCTAAGGGCAAATTAGGAAAACGAAACTCTTGTGGCACAACCTGTGAGCGTACATGCTTTTCAGCACATAACAACTTGAGGAGGCAGGGGGGACGCGCGAGAGATAGAGCCAGTATTTGGTTTGTGTTTGATCAAACAGAATTGACCATATTTGTTGGTTGTGTTCAGCATGAAATCTGAATTTTATCCTCAGACATTTGTGTGTAAGGTGACCTGTATAGATTTAAAGCCGTTACAAAATGCTGGGTTGAAATCGTGCAGCCGTCTTAATTAATGTCTATCAGCTAGTATGAGATAGAATAAGTTAGTCTAGTCTATATGAGAGCACTGGGGTATAGAAGGTTAAGAGGGCGATGAGGGGTTTCCTAAGATTGATATGAAGAGAACGAGCAGGTATTTGATAGGTGGTATAGGTCATGCCTAATTGAAAAGGGTTGTCTTCAAATAAGGTAGGGGAGTTATAGAGGACATCAGTTATTGCAGATGACTTCAAGATAATCCACAAGGAAAACAAGTTTCGGTATGTGAATTATGGAAAGATATGAGAAGGGAGGCAATTTGGCGATAAGGCTGAGAAAAAGCCAGCCTTGATCGTAAGGATGTGATGATTCATACGGAAGCGTATTAGTGCCAGTGTGAAAAAAAAAAATCCGAGATTTATCTCCTAATTAGGACATAATATCTCCTAATTAGGAGAAAATTATCTCCTAATTAGGACTTATTATCTCCTAATTAGGACTTACTATCTCCTAATTAGGAGATAATTATCTCCTAATTAGGTGATAATTATCTCCTAATTAGGACATATTATCTCCTAATTAGGACTTAATATCTCCTAATTAGGAGGTAATTATCTCCTAATTAGCTGATAATTATCTCCTAATTAGGACTTATTATCTCCTAATTAGGACTTAATATCTCCTAATTAGGAGAAAATTATCTCCTAATTAGGAGATAATTATCTATGGGCTATAGGATACAAGGTGCACCAAAGATGTGTGTGCGCATGCGTACGATGACGTCACTTCCGAGCTCCGAGAGCTCCAAGCTCAGGCTCCGGAGCTCCGGGAGTGAGGCATGCCCAACGCTCGTCTTAAGGCAGTGATGCCCTAAACGCAGTGACGCTCTAATGCTAGTGGGTGAGTGAGCGAGTGAGTGAGTGAATGCGCGGGCTTCGAGATCCCGACTGCCCCATCCACGAGCTGAATGGCGACCCCACGCACAGGTCCATCATGAAGACCAAGCGTCACTTGGAAGAGTATATGGGGTTACCACCCACCGAGGCTCTGGAAAATGCAATCAGAATGCGCAAACAGCTGTTTCAGGACATGCTGACTGAACGGTATCCTGGCCTGCCGGCAATGCTTAGGTCACACCGAAAGAAGATTGAAGGAAGGCTTCTGATTGGACAAGAGCCTACTTGAAGTATAAACATACCCAACGCGGCTCACCCAGGATGGGTATGATGTACTGGAGGGGAAAATAAAATGATTGACCTGTCATCCTTGTTGTTTTCTCAACGGTATCATGGTATTATGACGCAAGGGAATCGACCACCAGCGTATTAAAATCTCGTTGACAAGGGACTACTTTCTGTGCGCGGAGGCTTCTCCACGGACATGACCGCATCACCGTCGGACATGACCGTATCACCCCGGAGGAATACATCCTCAGACGTCAATTGTGGTCACGTGACCGGAAGTGGCCTTTGCCGGAACTATAGCGATCTTGACCGTTCTATTGGGGTAAACCATTCTTTGCATAACAACCTATCGCATGCTGATAGAAAAATACGAACGTAGCGTGCAAGATCTATGGCGCTACGTTTCGTAACTTGTGTCTAATACCGCTTAACCCGGGGATAGGGGCCGTATGAACCCATGCACTTCAAGATCCTCATGGTACCCATATGAACAGTCACAATCAAAGCGTGACTGAGATACATCATTCTTTAGATGACGACTTTACAACGAATATTATGGATTAAGAATACTGATCAGCGATACGGATTTGATATTTTTGGAACATCATGTCTTGCCGGCATCATTGAAAACCGTTGACCGCTTCTCTCTTGCAGGAAACAAGCTTATGTTTATGTATACTATGATTGTCTTTTTGAATTTGGTGCTAATACTGTTATTGGAATATGGAATAGGTCTTTGGATTATGGACGCGGATATTCTCTAATGGACGACGGCTGGATTACGAATGACGGACTAGACGCTTGTAATTGCACCCCTCTCAACTAAAAGTGGTTTGGTCAACGGTCAAGTTGAGCCGGGGCTACGGTGCTTTGCATACTACTCACGATATAGCTGATAAATGGGGCAACAACCGATCACAATTATCTCCTAATTAGGAGATAATTTTCTCCTAATTAGGAGATAATATGTCCTAATTAGGAGATAATATGTCCTAATTAGGAGATAATTATCTCCTAATTAGGAGATATTAAGTCCTAATTAGGAGATAATATGTCCTAATTAGGAGATAATTATCACCTAATTAGGAGATAATTATCTCCTAATTAGGAGATAATAAGTCCTAATTAGGAGATAATATGTCCTAATTAGGAGATAATTATCTCCTAATTAGGAGATATTAAGTCCTAATTAGGAGATAATATGTCCTAATTAGGAGATAATTATCACCTAATTAGGAGATAATTATCTCCTAATTAGGAGATAATAAGTCCTAATTAGGAGATAATTTTCTCCTAATTAGGAGGTAATTTTCTCCTAATTAGGAGATATTATGTCCTAATTAGGAGATAAATCTCGGGATTTTTTTTTTCACACTGGCACTAATACGCTTCCGTAGATTCAAGCGGTAGGCTCGGTATGACATAAAACACCTGGTTGGTACAAGGGTACGTTCACATTATTCGTTTGCAATGACATGCCAAATGAGTCAACCGTTTACAGTACATTCAAATAGTTTAGTGGATCAGTTATTGTATTCATACCCAAATCAGCACGAATATTCTAGGTACCTGCCAGAGCAAAAGAGAAATCTACCTTTGTAACGTCAGATGGGTTATTCAAAGTCATACCCTTTAGGATGAGGTTTCGATCAGTGGATAACCAGGTTGTAGCATCGCGTAATTCGATGAATTCGTGTAAAGCGATACATCTGAAACATCCCGGGCAGTTATTTGACGGATTAGATTAAGCTAATCTAGTTGCATTTCTCCAGAAGATCGAATTTTCTTGTGAGCAAATAACTCATTTTGATCATATAAGTCAAGCTCGTTCTACCAGGTGGAGCTGAACCTCTGTAAACTGGTGCAGTTAGCCATAGATGCCAGCGATGTAGGTGTAGGAGCTGTATTGCTTCAATAATACGAAGCCGGTTTTAACAAACCTGTGCGGTATTACTCAAAGGAGCTCAATAACTTTAAAAAGGCTCAAATCAACCATTGATTGATACCCTGTCGTGTATTCATTTGACCTAAATATTGAAATAAATATAACGAGCAGCTCTGTTGATGTAATTGTATATACTTCGACTAGACACTTCCACAGTATTTTGTAACAAAAACTTTTCTTCCGTACCGTACAATTTCCTTTTCTTTAAGTTCTGTTGCAGCTTTGGAATGTTCTAGAATGATGTATGCTACAACGTTGTGTAAGTGTCTTATTGATTTGTTATATTAAATTATTCCGTTTGATTTTTTGTATTCTATAATTGTGGCATTGTCTGAAAGATCGGATTCAACTGGGATGTTAATATTCACGAGAGGTTGACAGTGTCAAAGTTGCATTAATCTCTCGTCATACAGCTGACGTCTGAGTGAGCACTTTTTCATTTTTATAAAGATTTAGGTCAAATTTTATTATATCCCATCTGGAGAGTCGATGGTTTCCTTCAAAGGTGAAGGTGAATCCTTCTCTGAGTAGAAGGTGGTCTATCTGATAATAGGTAAGTGGCTTAAAACCGAAGACTTACGTTTCCGAATTGTTATCTTTCATCAGTTATTTATCGTTTCTGTATACATAAGTTAGCTACGTAACCGAGGTTTCAGTTAGAAAACAGCATATCTTGATAGAGGAAACCATCTGTTTTCAATCAAAAACCGTTTTCAAATGTTGCGCACTTAAACTTTATTAACACATATTTGTTAACTAGCGTTGCATACCGCTTGAAAAAGATTTATTGCCAGATTTTATCCGAACTTTAACTGAACCATTCTGTATAACAACAGACATTGCTGCATCTTTGTCAATTCTTTTGCACATGCTATGTCATGGGTTCTTTCGAATGATACTATCCGCCCTTGCTGTATATGAAGAACGGTCTGATATTCCAAAATTATCCAATGACTCCTCCAATTTCCTTTGATCGTTCCCTTGTAATACATTCACTACACTACACAAGTCACCCGTTTTGTATAAGAAATACATCACACCTGACCACTTTTCCCCGGATTAGGTCGAAAGAGACGGAGCTCTGCAGTCAAGCTCTGCTGATCATTGGATAAAACAGTTACATGATAGACACTCGACAATGCTTCGCCCCCTCATGCACAATATCTTACCAGTATTTGGCATACATTGTCTCGTGCCATTATGTAACTATTACATACATAATTACTCAATCCTGTCACTCTATAGTGGTATTTTTGATAGGGGGTTCAGAGAGGATGTCAGTGAATGACAGTGTGTGCAGGGGGTTAACTTGCTTGGCATTGCAAGGTTGCATTTAACTATATTGTATATGACAGTTTTCGGGTATGACGCAGTCAGTATGTCGGCACCTCTTCCCACTTCCCTTATATGTGTTGTAATGCTCTACACAAATGTACTCACTTTTCAATCCCGAGGATAAACATGCCATTTCGGTACAGAAAACCATGCCATTCTTTGAACATCCACACGAGTTACAGCCGTCGGTGGATTTAAACCCTTCGCCGGCCTTGTACGTGCGTCCATTGTAATTACAGAAACCAGAATTGATCACTTCTCTGACAACCGGCGGGCCTGAAAATTTTACAAAGTGATAACATGCAATGCTTATATGGCAAACAAAACAGGTTCTCGGAGAAGTCTTATGAGCTCACAAGTAGGCCGATATTTCCAAAGATGAAACGATCATAAGCAGTGATTAGCTCAGTGTAAAACTCAAATACACGAATGACCGGTCGTTTGAAATTCACAGAAACGAAGAGTTATTGCCCCTTTTCCAGGAGCAAGAAGCTGATACAGCAATGCCTTCAACATGGGTCTCGAGAAAATGACAGTCACAAGTTTGTTTATAGACAGTGCCAGAAGGTAACAAGGGCCTGAAAAATCACTCAACTGTTCTAGAGTGAAAGAAGCATGCAGAAATCATGTAAAAATCCGTTGAAATAATTTTTTTCAGCTATTTTCTGTCCGTGCCTAAACTTACAGCATGCGTCAGGCAAAACTTTACTCGTGGTTCGCATTGCATTCTGGGAAGGAAATATGGGAATTTTGCTGTTTTTAAACGATCGGCAAGGCGTGTTTTACGGAAATGTTTCTAGTTTAGTGTTTCCAATGAAAATCCCGAGAACGCAGACACGAGGCAAATATGGAGGGCAGGTATTCGATATTACTCACACGGACGTTGTTCAAAACAAAAAAGAGTTCTAGGGTCAAACATCACTAAACATTTACACCTGTGTCCAGAGATTATTTTTTATCCCGCTTTCGTCCAATGAAAACGAGTGATCAAGGTCACATGGTCGCCCGATATTTTTCCGGTGATTGCAATTCGGGGTGAGTAACTAGGTTATCTCCCTCTACAATAGTCTCTGTCTCAGACCACTCGGGTCGGCTGCCTAAAGTCGATTACTGCTCGGGCTTCATTTTGACAACAAGTATTTGTAATACAGGTGAGATTCACCAGCTGTAGTTATAAATTAGATAACATTCATTTCAATGAAAACGAGTGATCAAGGTCTCATGGTCGCCCGATATTTTTCCATCCAGCCTCGTTGATTGTAATTCGGGGTGAGTAACTAGGTTATCTCCTTTTAAAATAGCCTCTGTCTCAGAGCACTCGCGTCGGCTGCCTCGCGTCGATTTCTGCTCGGGCTTCATTTCGATAAGTATTTGTAATAAAAGTGAGCTTCAGTGGCTGTAGTTCTAAATTAGAGAGCATTCATTTTATGAACAGCTGGTATTTCATCGTAATCAGCGATGATCAACGCAAATGAATATTGCAAATGTGTGACTTCACATACCGGTAGTGTTTCGTGAGCAAGAACAACATAGGGCCAAAGTTGTTCACAAGAAGTCCTTTCTCATAGAATTTGCCTATGGACATTAGCGTGCTCAGAAAGATTCTTCAGCGGGATAAATTCGTTACATGGTTTGTCAGTGACCCAGTACAGTAATCTATGGGATCAGTAAAATTTACATTGGGCCTGCGTCAGCCTCGCCCAATATAAATTTTACCCTTATATTTCTGTATTGGGTCACTGAGAAACAGTGTAACTAATAATCCGATAAGTTATTCAGTTCGGGATTATGTGATTACTAGGACACTTATAGATTTCTCCGGAGTTTTTATCCATTAATTACGAACTCGCTCTGGATATATAGGCAATTATAAAGCTGTTGTCACACCGCGTCATGACCCATCGCATCCTATCAAGCGTATACGAATGTCAACATCTTTATCAAAAATGTCTACAAATTGCAATTGCTTTCAGAATAACTATAAATATCCAGGCACGATGTCTTTTGCTCATACACATGAACAGTTTTACATGGCAAACATGTGGCAATGTCGTTAGTTCACGAAACGGTGTGCCTTCGTCTATTTATATCTTTTCGCGACAGCATCCTCAGGTTCCACTGATTACATCACACATATGGCGTAGGTCACAGAAAATATATGGCTTCGGACTGAAACTTTGCAGCAGCATTAGACACACCTGGCTGTTGTCTGTCGAGGAAGCTTGTCGGGGAGAGACCAAATAACAAAGTATCATACTTCAAGATGATAGACTTCTGTTGTTTTACATGTGTCATAATGTGAAGCAAGCATGGAGAGCGAGCAATCTTGCGATATTCATAAAGATTGTGACGCATTTACCCGAGAAAAAAAAATCACTTTTGCTATTGTGAAGTCAAGAATTAATTCCTTCGATTCTGTACAAAAGTTTTTGCTTCATACAGAGAAAATATGACGTAAAACAGAGCCGTCGGACGTTTAACTTTTGTCTGTATTTAAGTTGGGATTTTTAACATATGTGAAATATGACAACGTTAAAAAAACGTGACAAAATTTTTCAACATGACCATATCTGCCGTGATATTACTTCGAAATATCAGATTGTTTAAAGGGGTTATAAACGGCATGAAGCCCATTTTGGGTACGTCTATTGACGCTGTTTTACGCGAAGTTTGACTGTTAGCTTTAACAGTTCACAACTAAAGAACAAAGCATTTTTCCATTCCAAAGGAGGGTTTTTCTCGAATAAACGGCGCACTTGTTAATACGGTTCCCTCACTCACGTGAACATGCCTTTGCTGTACAGGTAAACCAGCCGTTCTCCATACATGCACAAATGTTACAGTCCGATTTAAACGATTCTCTGACCTTGTACGTTTGCCCATTCAAAGTGCAATGTCCAGGCGCCGTAGGGTTGATAACTTCTCTGATAACAGGTGGATCTGTTACAAAGCATAAGAAGAATTATTTTCTTGTAATTTATCTATTTTTATTGGGGGTTTTTTTCGAACTTCACCCGGGTGTTTGTGAAGCAACAACCGCCTCCTCGCACGGTATATTCGACTTTTCTGATTAGAATGTGGTTTAAAACCTCCGTGTCGGTGGTTGTTGAGTTGCCACACATCGCTGAAGCCTGTCTGACACCGGGTCAAACTCAGATACTCCGCAGGCATCGAATGGTTTGACCAAGTGTCAAACAGCCGTCAACTGTGAGTGGAAACGCAACAACCAACTCTAAACCGGTGTTAAACTACTAAACATATAGTCGCGAAAAAATATTTTTGATTTTGAAAGAGAACTTTCATTGTAAAAATGCTCCGACACTGACTATCAAAAATTACGTAAACAGAGTCGATGACGTTTGAAAATGGACTTTTTCCCTGCTATTTTTTTCGTATGCATATTATTAGGGATTTGTTTATAATGTATTACATCGAAATGAGGGTGTCCATTTTTTATATTAAGAAAATCCCTAATAAAATATATACGAAAAAACGGACAGAAGCTCATTTTCAAACGTCATTCGACGCTGTTTACGTCATTTTTGACTGAGCTTTTACAGCATTATATTTAGATGGTTTCCCTGCATGAAAAAAGTTATTTTGTGCAGAATTGAATAAATTAATTTCTATTCTCACAAAAGTAACAGTATTAAAGAGGGATTATTTTCTCGGGTAAACGACACATCCCTCGAACGTGGTAAGCTCACTCACGTAAGGGTAAACATGCCATTGCGGTACAGGCCGACATGCCGTTCTCAAAACATGAACATGTGTTACAGTCCATTTTATACGTTTCTCCGGCCTTGTACGTATGACCACCGTAACTACAATATCGATGACCAGGGTTGATCACTTCTCTGACAACACGCGGGTCTGTCAAAAAAACAAACAACAAAAAACTATGAGCTAATATATAAGGACGACACACGTGAATGTATTGCATCCCACTCAGTGGACTCACACACACCCGCTAATAGTTCTTTAACTGTTTAACATATTGATAGACTTTTCTCAAATATCGTCAGGAGTCATCTAGATATCGCGCACCAAAACTGACGTCAATAGGTCAACTGTAAATGTTTAGTTTGTCCCCAAAATAAGAAAATCACTGATAATCACAACTTTTCATGAGGGAATTCGAACATGAGGCGAATACAATGAGAATAAATTGGGGTCAAGGCCACTGAATTGCAAAAATCAGGAAAAGAATTAACATCGATTTTTTTGTTGTTGAGTGGATACTTTAGTGGGAGATATGTCAGGTATCAAAATTGAGGTAACAAAATCTATTGAGGTCGAAAGGTCAACGCCACTGTGGACCAATAATCAGGAAATTATTGAATATATCAATTTATGCACAGGTAAATAGATGCATTAGTGGCATGGGGTAGGGTCGTTGTGTCGAATATCAAGATTACGGTCAAAAGGTCATGGTTAAGGTCAATGGCCAGGGACCTTGACCATCAACAACGCTTTGGAACGCAAAAACCCGAATGACTGGTAGGTTTAATGACACAGTCCATATTGCAAATTATTGGCTCTTCTTTAGATTTCGATTTATTCTTAATTTAACAGAACTTGATAAAAAGATCATGTCAAAATATGAACATGGTTTGAAAACTTGTGGCACCATTATGTTCACTATCTCGTTTTCACTAAATCATGACTTTCAAATTTTCATGAATACTTTCGAACAAATGAACGTGTCTGTTTTTTTCGTTTTTTATCTTTATTTTTTTTTTGTAAAATGGAGAAAACAAAGGATGGGGCAGTGATATTGTTATCCCTACTCCCGAATCACATGAGCAGTGTATGCGTCCATCGTGTCAGCGTCATTTTGCGCCTATATGCATAGTCTTAGGCGCATAGCAGTCAACTTCAAAATGGCACTAATTAGAGGTAATAAGAATTTTTTGTCTTTTTTCATTTTCGCTCAATTTTCGGCGATTTTCATCTTTTAAAGGATAGTATTTTATTTCGCTTATAATAACCTTTCTCTAACATATTGGACACGTTCTCAGTTCTCCGTGGACAACAATTTGGACAAAATTGGCCAAAAGAAGCCGAAAAATTGCTTCTTGACATGACATCGCGGCCATCTTGGATTTTTTTCTTCAATTTTCTGGAAGAGCTTGACCTAAAGATGACCCGGAATCAGCCAGCCCCGGCTTTCCAGGCTGCGGTACTCCCCAAATCGTTCAGGCCAAATAGGTCAAACCAACACGGCCAATATTATGCCCACTCTGCTTGCAGTTGTGTGTGCATCGTCTCCGATGACCTTAAACCGACCGGCCGAAGAGGTCCAACAACCTGTTTTATCAGGGGACAACATGCTACTTACTTATAGGACATCTGTCAAGATATAACTTGAAGTGAATCACAAAAACCACTATGTTTTTCTTACCAAGATAACAAATAATATCCCATGATAACAAATTATACCAAAGCTGATTCGGCAGGATTCATTCTTGCAATTGGGGAGTGTCAAACTTATATGGTAGCTAATGGAAACTCTTGGAGAATGGACCAAAATATGGAGAGCCGAGAAATGCCAATCTAAAAACACACCAAAAATGGTTGGGTTCAAAAAGTGAGAAAAAGTTGAGCCTATACAGTTAAAAGTATTATCCACCACAGTGATCGTCATCAAAGAGAATAGCATATGACCATACCCATGCCAAGCTTATAATGAAAGACCTCTCTGAGCAAGAATATTTTACACTTGTGGGCTTCCAAGGTACATTCGTTGTTGTTACAGCAGACAATTCCCAGTAGTAAATATTCGGCCTGCTACTAACAGTTGCTGGTTATTTAGGATTAATGACGCCAAAATTGGACTGATAATCGATGATGGAGAAAACCGTTTTTAGCATTTGCATGATTCTAAATAATCATAAATAATAGCTGATAGTATAGCTCACCTTTTGGGCAGTATATTTTTGTACACCCTACACCTGAGGCTGTACAGAAACAGGTGTTGCAGCTCAAAGGGTCCTCGAACGATGTTCCAACATTGACCGTTATTCCATGAAAATCACAGGTTTGAGAGGCTGGTTAACATGGAAAGCAAGGAGAGAAACATTCATATGTTAAAGTTGATGCATGAAAAGTGCGTGGCGCGGTTTTAAGAGGAATCAGCCCCAATGACGTGTGCTTTAAGTGCCGAAATGGTGTATCGCAAATGACAGAAAATTTCCATTTATAGCATAAAATACATTACCTTGTTGTCTATATCCACAAAGTATTTTTAGGCACCTATTTATTTGTCTGTTTCTCTATTATCCCCTTGATAGCAATATATTTGCCGATGAACAGCTTCACGTTGAAATCGACGATTGGAGGTGGGGGGAAATTCGCCTACATTTTATCTCACTACCATTATACACTTGACCAGGTAATTTATTTTAGACGCGTTCTTCGACATGCTTGCGAAGATGAAATGCTTAGAAATTCGTACAAGGTATAATACTATAGCTAAAAATGACTTTTATCACAAATCTCCTGTAAGTCACAAATGAGGATATATGGTAAAACTGATGAATCGGCAAGCAAATTTGCTGTTATATCTTACTTGGAGCACTCTGCGTCCCGCATACCAATATTCCCAACAGGGCAAGTTTAACGACGGACATGTTGAATGGACCTGTTTAACTATTTGCAATTAGATTTACATACAATGTGTGGTACAATTCTATTGCTTTTTTCCCCTCTTCCTGAGAAACGACACAGATGTTGATAATGCAGGGTTGTTATAGATAACAAAGATATTTTAAAACACGATCACGACAGCGAATAACCTAGTACGCTACATATAACATAACATAGCGAAATAGAAGTAGAATAAAATGAGTTTGTTGAAGATTAAAGCAGTTCTTAATTCCAAAATTGATTAACCCTACCTGGCCGGGGGTGGGGGACAAAATCCCCCCCCCCCCCCTCCCTAGCAAACGTTCTGCCCTATCTCCGGAACGACAAAAAATGGAGAGCTGAAACTCCGTGGCTCTATAGTGTATCATATTGGGGTCATTTTGAGCCTGTTTGCATAACCTCGCGAACAGAGGATCATGGGTAAATCCAAGATGGCGACCACATGGGGTACCAGAAAAGTGATGTTTTTGTCACATTTCTTCAAAATTTCTGCTTTCCCGCGATGAAAAGTGGGCAAAAACTATTTTATTCATCATGCAGTTTTTGTGGAGAAATTGCATAAACAAAAAAATCAGAACATCTGACTGAAAAATCGACCAAAATGCCCTTTTTGAAAATGACGTCACTGTGACGTCATCAAAGCGGCGATCTTTGATTTTTTTATATTTTCTTGTAGAGCTTGATCCAAGGGTATAGTGTGGTAAGTTACAGCCCCCTAGCTCAACAGGTAAGAAAAAGAGGTTGGAGAGGGAGGGCCGGTGGGTGGGGGAGGCGGGAGGGCGAAATGCCACATCGGGTTTTATAGATGTTACACAGTAACGCCCGCAAACATGAAACATAAAGATTCTGAAAGATTGATCCAGAGATGGAACGGACCGAAATGTAGATATTCTATGCGTGCTGGTATCATCTTAGCTTGCTAAGGGCATTTCACGTTTCACTTAACACTACCCTTAGCTCAATGACTTCATTCTTCGTGTATTTTACCCGATGTCAGCTTCCCCAAGCATCAAGTCACATGTCCGCTCCATTTAAACGAGCCAATGAAATTATCCGTATTCAAATATTTTGACCTGGGAATCTCAGGCATGAGACATGTTAATTTCACTTAAGTGCTCGAGGCGCAAGACTGTGGGAGACCAAACCGAATTTGTGCCACTTAGTTATTTTATTTCTCACCCTAATGGAGCATGCTTCTTTGTTTTTCTTAAGAAAAATCTTATTACAAACGGCCTAACATATTTGGAAAAAATGAAATCGGCGGCAGTTCACAGGAAAATGATATGCTCTTTATTTTGTGATGGGGGCACTTCGAGGCCCACCAAGGGATCATTTCAATCGATTGCTTTCTGGAGGTGTGTCTTCGTTTTATGAATGTGATTGCGCCGATGTCGGATCTCACGGGACCAATCGGATGTTACCATTTGGGAAACGCTCTAATACACTCAGATATCACCCGTTACCGCATGGCTACGAGCAGAAGTTTCTACGAATGATCGTGCCATGCGTTCGGATGATGGCGGGTATGTATATTGTTTAGGAAGCATTACATGACTTTGAATGGTCCATATGTGTATGTCCATCCTAACGAGTCTTTATCATTACTTTATTATTAGATTTTGTTTTGTCCATCCAATAACTTTTAGCTGATATTGGTTTTATCATATCGACGATGAAGAAATATTGGCAAATGTCGTCGGTGAACAGGAAAATCTGCACGTAGCTGGAATTGGGATTTCTTGTCGGCACAGACAAATCATGAGTTGACCTAGCGAAGTCTCGATTATAGTATGTATTTTACGGAGGTAAAATCCAGGTACCAGTAAAAATCGAAAGAAAAGCGCCTGAGCAAAACACATACGAACTTCTATTCTACATTGTACTAGAAGTTGAATATGCACATGGCGGTGGGAAATTGAACAGGGTAATTTGACTTGAAGAATTGTGAACACATCTGACTACATTGTAACCAAACTTTCACCTAACTACATTGTAACCAAATTCCCATCTGACTACACTGTAACCAAACTTCCATCTGCGCACAATGTAACTAATAGTCCATTTGAGTACATCATAACCAACTCCCATCTGACTACATTGTACCCAAACTCCCATCTGACTACATTGTACCCAAACTCCCATCTGACCACATTGTAACGAAACTTCCCATCGGATTACATTGTAAAAAAAAACATATGAGCGTATTGTGGTCAAACTTCCATCTGACTACACTGTAACCACGTTGTAACCAAAATCCCATCTGACTACATTATAACCAAACTTCCCAAGGATGGGGAATAATCTGTGTATGTTATGTTTGTACGTCAGCCACGCTGTTATTGTAGATGTGAATGTATGACCTTGTGTTTATGCTAACGCTTCAGGTCGATAGTTAACACCATATAATCACAGTACATTACGCGTCTGCTCATATATAAACCTTAGAATTTAGAGTGATTGTGTGTCCAGGCCTTGATTATGCCGCTTTTGAAGCTATTGATAGATCTAGCGTTGACGTCTCCAGGCAGGGAATTCTAGATGGTTACTGTTCTTATACAACCACTGTTGAGTTGGTACGGCTTTACGGCCACCTACGACATTTTACTCTTGATGGCAGGCTATATGTAGCCCTTAACATCGCAACGACCCTGTGGGTCCTTAACAGCGCAATGAGACGTATGTATCAGCCCTTGGGATGTTAATGTCGACCTTAACATCGCACTGGGCAAAATATCGACATGAAAATAGGTCACGGTCATCCACGGCTGAACATGACCTGGAAGCCCTCATGTTGAATGTCAGAAGTAACGATATCTACATAGTGTATAATTAACTTTGCAATTGTCCTTGCGATGTTAAAGGTCGTCATGTCGACCCTGAACATCGCAGAGTGCAAAGTATCAAAGCATCGATATGCTCGTTCTTGTTCTGAAAAAAAAAATTGTGATGTTAAGGACCGTTGCGATGTTAAGAGCATTTGCAGGCTACCATATATCAATACACTGGATTGAACTAACGCTATTGTGCCGATAAAATCTTCTTGGGAGGTTTGGGTTCTTTTCCTTAATAGACCCTACCCGTGTGGTTTCCGGGTGTGAACTTAACGTCGTGATATAACTGAAATAGTGTTGAAAGCGACCTTAAATCATATTCACTCACTCACTCACTCGTTCTTGATACTTGCATCCCGGGTGGAAGCTAAGTTACCCGGATACATTGTAGACGAATAAATAATTATCCCATATGTAGAGTTTGCATACTTCAATGAGTTCATCACCACAACCTATAATTAAATTATTAGACCCTGCGGACTGATCATATCAGAAAATTTACTGACTCTGTAAACAGATTTTTTTAGCATTCTGCAAAATATATTATCCTTTTATTATACGACATGGGCGTAAAATTAGATTGTTATAGTCTTTGTGTCTGCCCAATAAAATGATTGCCATAATTGGCTTTACGGCCACCTACGACATTTTACTCTTGATGGCAGGCTATATGTAGCCCTTAACATCGCAACGACCCTGTGGGTCCTTAACAGCGCAATGAGACGTATGTATCAGCCCTTGGGATGTTAATGTCGACCTTAACATCGCACTGGGCAAAATATCGACATGAAAATAGGTCACGGTCATCCACGGCTGAACGTGACCTGGAAGCCCTCATGTTGAATGTCAGAAGTAACGATATCTACATAGTGTATAATTAACTTTGCAATTGTCCTTGCGATGTTAAAGGTCGTCATGTCGACCCTGAACATCGCAGAGTGCAAAGTATCAAAGCATCGATATGCTCGTTCTTGTTCTGAAAAAAAAAAGTGCGATGTTAAGGGCCGTATCGACCCTTATCCTCACATTGTGATGTTAAGGACCGTTGCGATGTTAAGAGCATTTGCAGGCTACCATATATCAATACACTGGATTGAACTAACGCTATTGTGCCGATAAAATCTTCTTGGGAGGTTTGGGTTCTTTTCCTTAATAGACCCTACCCGTGTGGTTTCCGGGTGTGAACTTAACGTCGTGATATAACTGAAATAGTGTTGAAAGCGACCTTAAATCATATTCACTCACCCACTCACTCGTTCTTGATACTTGCATCCCGGGTGGAAGCTAAGTTACCCGGATACATTGTAGATGAATAAATAATTATCCGATATGTAGAGTTTGCATACATCAATGAGTTCATCACCACAACCTATAATTAAATTATTAGACCCTGCGGACTGATCATATCAGAAAATTTACTGACTCTGTAAACAGATTTTTTTAGCATTCTGCAAAATATATTATCCTTTGTCTTTGTGTCTGCCCAATAAAATGACAGCGTGGCGTGACCGGCCTTGTTGAATCAGCTTGTCAATACTGATAACAATACAGTTTTGACAAGATGGAAGGATCAGCACCTTACATAATACAATGTGCGAGGGAAGGTTTAAGAATAAATAAAAGTATATTGTTCTGACTCTCATTGGCATAGCTTATATCCAGGGCACTACTCCCATGATCTGACCGGGAATGTACAGCCCCGTCGTCAGTTCCGATCCAAACAGTGCCGTTTGCTGACGCTTCCGATCAAAGTGTTGATGTTTTGTTTCTCACATATAATTAGCATATGGTACTACGTATCTGTCATAGATTTATTCATCCAAGTGTTACTCTAAAGCCTACTCATCTCATCCCTGACACTAACTGACTTAGCCAGTTCCGAATCACCATCATCCATGGATGGCCAAACTGGGTCGTACCCAGGCCCGAAAAGGTTCGCAAATTCGTAACTCGAGTGGTTTTATGTGATCTACTATTCAGAGATACAATAAATAAAACTACCAGCGATTTAACGTTTTTTCCCAGTGAGTATTCGCCTATACGTCATCGGAGATATTTCAGTGTCCAATCTATGTTGCCAATATGAGCAGTTCGACCATGACAATATCACCCCTCAACCGTATTCTTTAACGCCAAATGTTCACTTATGAGATGAAGACATGCAAAACGAAATATCCAACTAGGACCTTTTTTGGATAGAAAAGTTATCGTGTCGACGCGATTACAGTTGTGTAGATCTGAGTCAAAGGTCAATGCCAAAACGAGACTGGGTCGGAACTGACATCTCTTATTAAGAACCTTAATCTTATATTCCTTACAGTTCATCACCAGCTAAGTTACTTTGGTAATAAATTCTGTAGACAATTGTTCTATCCTAATAATGGTTTTGCCAGTCAAACGATTTTCCTTTGAAACAGATGAAAATTTCAGTTTGGTGGGTCGGAACTGGTGACGTGTCTGTAGTTTATAGATCACTTAAATGTAACTATAAATCAACCAACCAGCTTGGCGATTATTTCCTTTAAGTCTTGTCCAAACAGTGAAACACATGGATTTTTAATATATCATGGCAGTGTGACTAACATCACACGACCTACGAAGTAGGGTTTGATATGATTAAAGTGGGTACCTTGACCTAAGACTGACCATTTTCATGGTCGTAGCATGTTTTTGCCAATTTCGAGGTTTCTAGGTCACCTAATTAAGTCAGAAATTGGGTCAGAAAGTCGGTCACATTGATCTTGACCAAATTAGGTCAGGTCACACTGACACTGACCTAATTAAGCGCATTTCCATGGCATTAGGACCAATTTCGAGGTTTATAGGTCACCTAAGTAGGTCAAATTTGCATCAAAAGTGGGTCAGCTCAGAACTCGCTTGTAACAGTCCCCTAATGGACGTTCATGCTAAAAATCCAGGTTCTAATGTCAACGGTTCTCCTTATTTTGCCGGAGAAAGGATTCGGATGGACTGACTCACTCACTGAATCATTACCGGGCAATTTGTAAATGAGAGCTTACTTCGTAGGAATATTTTAGCAAGGATTTTTTAATGTATCTAAACTATGACACCTAGAACAGCCATTAGCTTCGTTTTCGTTCAAGTATTATATTTTAGAAATATTTATCTGACTTTATAACACGCTTAAAACCCATATGAAACTCAAAATAGGTCCTCTCGCTCACTACCTTGTGGTCCAAGCGCATTACTTTGTGGTCCTAATCCAACCCACTCTGTCCTTAGCACATTACCTTGTAGAACGCTAGTGAGGACAGAGGACGACATAGGAGTCATCTGTTTACTCACGTTGTCTGCTATCACACGAGAATCTGTCGATCCAATGAAGTAAATTTTACCTCCTATTCCATGGACACGAAGTTTGGTAAGTTGTCTCCGGTGTGACACGGAATCGAATCACAGTTCCCTGGCTAGCGTATCAAATTCCGTCCGGGGTCGTGTGGTTACTTAAAAGTTTTCACATAAACATCTGGAATAAATGCGAGGCTGAGATACCAAGGCTACGTCATAGAATCCTCCGTATTCTAGTCTGAGGGTGAGGTGCCGGGGGAGGCTTTTCTGTGGAATTATATGGTTGCTTTTTAATCGCCAGATGTCAAGTTTCCCCACCTCTTACATATCTCACTAGATATACCACAGGATGTCGGTCCACTATTTAATCACCTCGTGGCGTGAAACCCGGTAAAATAGGAGTGGTATTATAGAAATCCATGATATATTTTGTTAAATAGATCGTTACACATTACTGGCTCATCTCCCTCAGATTGCACGTTCATACTTCGTCAGCCGCAATATGATATCACAGGGTTAGCCTAGCTCTGAAAATAGAGTAACCAACCAGAGCACTTCTAACGGAGGCGCATCATGATTCACGTTTAGCTAATCAGTGCGCATGTTAGACCTCTCCATAGCATACTGATACAGGTATATACAGCCTTCACAGGAGAGACTAAAACGTTTGTTGATGTCAAGCAACGTTAAGCTCGGTCAAGACTTGGATGGGTGACCGGGTGCTGAACTGGCTGTGCTGATCAGTCTCCAGCGTAATAAGAACTGTGAGCAGTCTCGTGTTCTGGCACATATAGGCACCGTCGTGATATGACTGAGGATGAAAACGACGTTAAACCCTACTACTAACCCACTCACTCACTTGATTTTCAGACGTGAGGACCCTAGCAGTAGAGAATGTCCGTCAGAGGTCGTATTGCCGTTTGATCTTATTCAATCACGTGACCGGAAGTGAAATTTACCCTGGGCAGTGGAGTATATGGTCGTAATTGTGTGCATGCACAGGGTCAAAGTTCCTGTCGCGTGATTGAACGAGGTCAAATGGTGAACACATAGAACACGTCAAGATGTCGATCAAAAGCATGCGATTGTTAGTACCGGATGTTAAAAAATGATACTGCACTGTTGTACACCGATTTCTGTTATCACGGTTTCTGATATCGCGTATATCCGTTTAATTGAAATTTACACTATATGTTTATCCCTCTAGATGCAATTTAGATATGCCAGGTAATCGGTTAAAATAAAAAAAAGTTCACCATTTCTTAGTTCAATTTTATCGAACTTTCATCTAAAACGCGCGTGTACAGGATGTGAGAAGCAGTAACTTTCACGCTTCATTTGCTTGAATGGCGAAACTATATAATATTGGAGTATGATTCTTGTGTGGATATAATCACCAACATCTATTATGTTCCGTGAAAAACAGTTAATTATAAAATAATAGTTTGAGAGTTTATCCAGGAGCCACAAAGTACGGTCAGGTATACAGAAAACTCTGAGAGGAGCTTTAAAGAAAATCGAGCGAGTACCTCCAGCGGTGCACTAAAAATTGTATGCCGTGGTATTATTGTCCAGTTGAAAAAAAAGTTCTCAGCCAGGACAGTCATCAGATCCGACGTTCAGTATTCAGCCGTCGCCCACAAAAGAATTAGGACCAATTCCACACAGATATAAAATGAAAATGTTATATTACTCATTCATGAGTGACAAGCGGTCAACAGTGTCCAATGATAGGAGCAAGACATCATTGTGTTATACCCGTAATTGCCTTATCGTTGACCAAGTTGACAATTATTCTTTCATCTTGGATACCCATGACATTATATTATAAATAATACTATTATAATGTTCAGTTATCAAGGAACTAATACTTCATAGCTGGCCGTGTGCAAAACTTACCCAAAGGATATTAGCATATAGGCATGTTCTGGCTCGTGATTCGTTAATAAGTGGAGACCGGACTGCTAGTTGAAAAACAGGTGGTAAATTCGTAATTGATATTTGAAAATGTCATAACTCGAGTCTCTATTTTCAACGTTCTGCTGGCATTTCTTTCACTTATTTTTCGGGAGTCTTCTGTGCGGACTTGTTTAAAGATGGTCGCTCCCATGAGAATGTGTGTTTCTCCAATATTTGCTGGTCTCATGTCCATCATCCGAACGCATGGCACGATCATACGTAGACACTTCTGCTCATAGTGTTAAGTGGAACGTGAAATACCCTTAGCAATCTAAGATGTCTCATGTCATGCCAGTATGATGGCCGAGAGGGGCCATCGCGTCTTTCATTTCTAATTTAACGCGATGGAGCGATGGAGCTATGCGATGCGCGATGGAGCTATGCGATGGAGCGATGGAGCTATGCGATGAAAAGTCGATGAAAAGTCGCGCTATGCGATGCGCGATGAGGCTATGCGATGGAGTTATGCGATGCGCGATGGAGCTATGCGATGAAGCGATGGAGCTATGCGATGAAAAGTCGATGAAAAGTCGCGCTATGCGATGCGCGATGAGGCTATGCGATGGAGCTATGCGATGCGCGATGGAGCTATGCGATGGAGCGATGGAGCTATGCGATGAAAAGCGATGGAGCGATGGAGCGATGGAGCTATGCGATGAAAAGGCGATGGAGCGATGGAGCGATGGAGCTATGCGATGGATATGCGATATGCGATGGAGCGATGGAGCGATGGAGCTATGCGATGGGGCTATGCGATGGAGCTATGCGATGAAAAGTCATTGCGCAAAGTAAGAAGCAAACAATACAATATCTTTGAGCGTGACAAGAGTAATCCATGTCAGTGAAGGATTTTATCGGGGAATATTTGGCTAACACAGTAGAATAATCACCTGCTGGGCTCTTTTTTCGATTTATCGCATATTAAATTGGACCGGTTTCGCTGGTAAAAACCGAAATTTCTCGAAAACCGTACATCATAGAATGGCGAGATTTGGACATAATTGGGATGGCATAGAGGCCTAGAAACGCGTCTTTCATTTTTTTTTTTAATTATCAAATCTTTAGCGAGATATTCCGGCTTTAGCAGTGTTCGGTAAGTTTAACGATATTTCTTCGGTTTTGGGGCTCTAGTGAGAAAACTAAGAAAAAACGAGAAAACTGAGAGACGCGTTTCTAGATGGAGCTGTCGATTTTCACGCAGTTATATTTGATACTTTTCTTGAAATTGACATTTGAAAATGATCGGTAGAATTTACGAAGAGCAAAGTTCAAATATGAATGATAGACTTAATTATATTCAAAGTTTAAACGTATGAACATGTCTAGAATTCTTAGAAAACAGGCTTTCTAAAAATATATAGTTTTATATACATAATCTATAAAGCAAAGGCGAGAATGAGAGAAATGTCATTGAGCGAGTGTTGATCAGTACAGGTGGATAGCTTAACTTACAGTTTTGGAACAATAATTCTGCCATATTATATCAAGGCGACAAAACGTTATAATCAGCCTGTTGTGTGAAGATGGGTAGAACGAGGTTGTTTAATGGGGAGCGGTTATGGGAGGATGGAATAAATTTTGTTCGGAAAAATTACATGAACATCTCTGGTGCGAGAGCCGCACGAGCGGAGTATAGGCGACTTTTACGTATAAGCTTACGACCTTGACACATTTTAACGTACACAATACTGTTATTCTAAATAATGCCCCGAGAATAAAATCCGTATAGTTCTTAAGCCCCGCAGAAGTTTACGGTACAGCCTTCTCCTTTTCACAAATACTGTCCACCATCTTCCCTGAGGGAAGTCGATGAACTTGTGATATAGCCGACATGCCTTCGGTGAGATACCTGCCCACCTACACACTTTTAACGTTGTTTTTTTTCTAAAGATATTCTGTCAATGTGTTACGTGAACACCTGGTATGCAAAACCCTGAAAATTGCCCATACTATTCAATGCAAACATATAGTTCATTCTGTTCGTTGCAAGGAAAAGGGGAAAACATCTTGGAACTTTTTGACCTGTGATTAAAAAATACAAAGGATGGCAAACGTCGACTTGATTGGCTAGCGTTGATGGCGGCGTGCAGATCACATAATTTTGT
Source organism: Hanleya hanleyi (assembly GCA_036873755.1). NCBI lineage: Eukaryota > Metazoa > Mollusca > Polyplacophora > Lepidopleurida > Hanleyidae > Hanleya > Hanleya hanleyi. Next base: position 46,627 of record JAVTVY010019516.1, on the reverse strand, counting down.
TTACACGGCTGATGAGCATACTCAAGCCTAAAATCGAGAAGTACGTTATAAAGCTCCCATGTATGTTTACTAACTCAGTGAATTTGGAATTGTCGAAGCAATGGAACGGAACTGGTCGCCAGCAAATTCACGAGATAAGCACATTACACTGCAGAAAAAATTACCAGCCTATTCCGGTGTCACACTGGTGAAAGAAGATGTCATGTTTACATGCGAAAAACCCTCTTGCTGTCCCGTCTTTGAAGCGAAAAAAATATTTCTCCATATCAACATAGAAAGCTGTGTTTCATGCGTAGTAAATAGCTTACACGCTTAAAACTAGAGTGTTGAAACTTACTCGTAAAGTGTTGAAATGACTCTTTAAGTGTGTCCACAGGGACTGCTCGTTTAAGTGTTGTCCCTGTGGACACACTTGAAGGGTTATTTCAACTCTTTACGAGTAAGTTTCAATACTTTAGTTTTAAGCGTGTAGTTTTATACCATAAATGCTCGTATTCAAAAGTGACGTAAAACCGCATCGGTGAACGTTTGAAATTGAAGTTTGGTTGTTTTAATATCTTCTGCATACATTTGAACACCTCCAACCGAAATCTAATGCAATGTTCTTATCTACCGTGATCACATATTGAAATTTTCATGTTTAAAATAATTGTTAATTTCTCTGTTCACTTTGGCGATGGTGTTTGCGCAATGACTTTTCATCGCATAGCTCCATCGCATAGCCCCATCGCATAGCTCCATCGCTCCATCGCTCCATCGCATAGCTCCATCGCTCCATCGCTCCATCGCATTTCCATCGCATTTTCATCGCGTCTTTCATTTTTGATTTTAAATCGCATTTTCATCGCGTCTTTCATTTCTGATTTTCCATCGCATTTTCATCGCGTCTTTCATTTCTGATTTTCCATCGCATAGCTCCATCGCTCCATCGCTCCATCGCCTTTTCATCGCATAGCTCCATCGCTCCATCGCTCCATCGCCTTTTCATCGCATTTTCATCGCGTCTTTCATTTCTGATTTTCCATCGCATAGCTCCATCGCTCCATCGCTCCATCGCCTTTTCATCGCATAGCTCCATCGCTCCATCGCCTTTTCATCGCATAGCTCCATCGCTCCATCGCATAGCTCCATCGCGCATCGCATAGCTCCATCGCATAGCCTCATCGCGCATCGCATAGCGCGACTTTTCATCGACTTTTCATCGCATAGCTCCATCGCTTCATGGCATAGCTCCATCGCGCATCGCATAGCTCCATCGCATAGCCTCATCGCGCATCGCATAGCGCGACTTTTCATCGCATAGCTCCATCGCTTGATCGCATAGCTCCATCGCTCCATCGCATAGCTCCATCGCGCATCGCATAGCTCCATCGCTCCATCGCGTTAAATTAGAAATGAAAGACGCGATGGCCCCTCTCGGCCATCATATGCCAGCGATAATAATCGGAGTTTAATTATGGCATTGGATTTACTGCTTGCACGAATTCAGAAAAGTCGCTTTTCGTGGCTGTGATATGGGTATTTTACCCGTCTGGAGATAGGGGAATATTTAGTTCATGGTGACCTTCACGCTTTGATTGTGACAGTATTGTGGCTACACAGAATATCTGCGAAACCTTTCCGACAAATGAATGTTATATGGGCTATCGCCATTGGGCACCGATTCAAGTTCATCTGTTACATCATGGGTATTTTACCCATCTGGGTCGACATCGGGCCTTACAGACTAGTCTCTTGTGTTAAATGCCGTCATTTACATCTGACGACGATACTGCTCACCAATCTCCAATGTACGAGTTGTCACAGCGAAACAGCTCACCAATTACCAGTATACGAGTTGTCAGAGCATTTCCATCATAGCTCTCTAGATTTGTATCTAATACCGCTTATGCCGGTGCTAGGGGCCGTGTGGTCATATCATCCAAGTTGCCACATGAACAGGTACAATAAAAGCGTACCTGAGATACAACACATATCACGAATCTTTAGATTCTTGGTATGTGCTTTAGAATAGGTTAGCCAGAAGACTATTCTGTGAAGTCATGTGACGCAGTCAGTATGTCGGCACCTCTTCCCACTTCCCTTATATGTGTTGTAATCAGAAGCAAATGAATTAGAGGTCTGCGACCTTACATTACGCAAATTAGAAGGTATTAGCCATCGCCTCCCTGCTGAAAACACATGATGTGACGTAGTTGCGCAGTTGTGTGTCATGTTCGCGCAGATTCATAACAAAAATCGAATGTTGCATCACGGAACATAATTAGTCACATCCATGTTCCCCACGTGCATGGCGCCTTTGCATTTCGTCTTGCGTGTATGGACTGTGCAAGAGTCTCGTGATGTAGGCTGTTTTACGAGTGCCAGTGCCGTATAGCTAGTCTAATCTAATGATATACACTTATAGTTAATTTGTTTCTGGTTACATTCAACAAACAAGACGTAGCCACAGGGCTCAAAGCGCCAGCTCAAGGGAGTAGGTCACGTCCATGTCTGTTCGCCTATTGAGCTATAACATGGTGATTTGTGAAATGGTTCAGAACACACTGAATTTCCTAAATAGTGCCCAAACACGTCAAAATAGGATAAAAGTAAACAACAAATTGATATCTGCTAAAATAAATTCATTTATAACATTTCAGAGTAAATTGTAGAGGTTTGATTGGTTAATTACCCTAGTGCATGAGGCCGTATTGCAAGTCTCTGCTGGTCACAGTTGGTATACCAATTGAGATTTCTCGTATACCAATGCTGTCGAGGGCGCGCGTGCCCATATACCAACGCAGTCAAGGGCGCGCGTGAAACACCTGTAGGCAAAGACTGCATAAGACTGTTTCGGACGAATTTGTTTGAGCGAGTTAGTATGCCCAGTGGCGCGCAATGGGACAAGTTGTGTGGGGGAAATTGCGTATTTGCGGATGAAGATAAGAAATAAATTATCACTGGAAGCTTCATAACCACATAAACATGAACGACAGAATGCCGGCTAAGCATTTCATCCAGTTTGTTCATCGCGAAACAAATGTAAACAGGAGCCGCGGAGCACATTTGAAAAAGGGGGGGAGGGGGCTGAACTGTATACCGGCCATGTTAAATGCTGGACTGGTGATAACTAATATAGGACTTATAACATTGCGGTCTCAAAGTGGGGGGGGTGGGTGTTGGAGTGGGGGGCTTGCCCCCCGCTCCGCGGCCCCTGGTAAAGGAATCAACGCTGCATGTTCGACTCACCGGGAATGTTCTCACGTTGTTCATTTCTTTCTGGTTGGTGATATATGTTACAATATCGAGGAAAATAACTCTTCAATGTGATAAATTCGTTATACCATGCTTTTGCGTGGGTATACAGGCTGGTATCCGTCTCGAAGATTATCTATATTACCAGCCGTTTTAAAGTTGAATAGGTCTGACCAAATCGTGGGTGTGTCATATTCAACGGTTGGACGGTGTAGGGTGCTCCATGGGTTGGAGATTATGCTTGGGGTACTCCCAAAAAAATTCATCCGTATTCACCTCCAGACCGAAGCCAACCTGCCTTGGAGATAATAAACAAGATTATTTCCCTTCTCCAACCGAACGTCCCAACCCCATTCGCTTCCTGGATATAGGCCTGGAAAGGTTTCATTTATCATGTTTATTAGCCCACCATCATCAGATGGTGGGCTGTTCGAATCACTTTTCGTCCGTGGTCCGTCCGTCCGTCAGTCCGTCAGTAAACAATTCTTGTTATCGCGATTTCTCAGGGAACTACTGCATGGATCTTTCTGAAATTTGGTACACAGGTTCCCCTTGGGGTCTAGTTGTGCTAGATACCTTCTCTGGTCCGATTCGAAAATCCAATATGGCCACAAGGCGGCCATCTTGGATTTCCCCATGAAACCTTGTTATCGCGATTTCTCGGTAAATACTGCATGGATCTTTCTCAAATTCGGTACACAGGTTCCCCTTGGGGTCTAGTTGTGCAAGATACCTTTTTTGGTCCGATTCGAAAATCCAATATGGCCACCAGGCAGCCATCTTGGATTTCCCCATGAAACCTTGTTATCGCGATTTCTCAGGAACTACTTCATGGATCTTTCTCAAATCTGGTACACAGGCTCCCCTTGGGGTCTAGTTGTGCAAGATACCTTTTTCAGTCCGATTCGAAAATCCAATATGGCCACCGGGCATCCATCTTGGATTTCCCCATGAAATCTTGTTATCGCGATTTCTCAGGAACTGCTTCATGGATCTTTCTCAAATTTGGTACACAGGTTCCCCTTGGGGTCTAGTTGTGCAAGATACCTTTTTTGGTCCGATTCGAAAATCAAATATGGCCACCGGGCAGCCATCTTGGATTTCCCCATGAAACCTTGTTATCGCGATTTCTCAGGAACTACAGCATGGATCTCTCTCAAATTTGGTACACAGGTTCCCCTTGGGGTCTAGTTGTGCTAGATACCTTTTCTGGTCCGATTCGAAAATCCAATATGGCCACAAGGCGGCCATCTTGGATTTTCCCATGAAACCTTGTTATCGCGATTTCTCGGTAAATACTGCATGGATCTTTCTCAAATTCGGTACACAGGTTCCCCTTGGGGTCTAGTTGTGCAAGATACCTTTTTCGGTCCGAATCGAAAATCCAATATGGCCACAAGGCAGCCATCTTGGATTTCTCCATGAAACCTTGTTATCGCGATGTCTCAGGAACTACTGCATAGATCTTTCTCAAATTTGGTATACAGTTTCCCCTTGGGGTCTAGTTGTGCAAGATACCTTTTTTGGTCCGATTCGAAAATCCAATATGGCCACCGGGCAGCCATCTTGGATTTCCCCATGAAATCTTGTTATCACGATTTCTCAGGAACTACTTCATGGATCTTTCTCAAATTTGGTACACAGGTTCCCGTTGGGGTCTGGTTGTGCAAGATACCTTTTCTGGTCCGATTCGAAAATCCAATATGGCCACCAGGCAGCCATCTTGGATTTCCCCATGAAACCTTGTTATCGCGATTTCTCAGGAACTACTGCATTGATCTCTCTCAAATTTGGTACACAGGTTCCCCTTGGGGTCTAGTTGTGCAAGATACCTTTTCTGGTCCGATTCGAAAATCCAATATGGCCACCAGGCAGCCATCTTGGATTTCGCCATGAAAATTTGTTATCGTCATTTCTCTAGAAGTACTGCATGGATCTTTCTCAAATTTGATACACAGGTTCCCCTTAGGGTCCCGTTGTGCAAGATACCTTTTTCGGTCCGAATCGAAAATCCAATATGGCCACAAGGCAGCCATCTTGGATTTCTCCATGAAACCTTGTTATCGCGATGTCTCAGGAACTACTGCATAGATCTTTCTCAAATTTGGTACACAGTTTCCCCTTGGGGTCTAGTTGTGCAAGATACCTTTTTTGGTCCGATTCGAAAATCCAATATGGCCACCAGGCAGCCATATTGGATTTCCTCATGAAAATTTATCGTCATTTCTCAGGAAGTACTGCATGGATCTTTCTCAAATTTGTTACACAGGTTCCCCTTGGTGTCTAGTTGTGCAAGATATCTTTCCCGGTCCGATTTGAAAATCCAGTATGGCCACCAGGCAACCATCTTGGATTTCTCCATGAAACTTTATCGTCATTTCTCAGGAACTACTGCAATGATCTTTCTTAAATTTGGTACACAGGTTCCCCTTAGGGTCTCGATATGCAAGGTGCCTTTTTCGGTCCGAATCGAAAATCCAGTATGGTCACCAGGCGGCCATCTTGGATTTTCCCATTTTGTTATCGTGATTTCTCAGGAACTACTGCATGGATCTTTGTTAAATTTGGTACACAGGTTCTCCTTGTCTAGTTGTGCAAGATGCCTTTTTCGGTCCGAATCGAAAATCCAATATGGCCACAAGGCGGCCATCTTGAATTTCCCCTTGAAACATTGTTATCGTGAATGCTCGGGAAATATTTCATGGATCTTTCTGAAATTTGATACACAGGTCCCACATGGGGCCTAATAGTGCAAGATACCTTTTTTAGTCCGATTCGAAAATCCAAGTTACGCTTCAAATTAATACGGTATTCTCGAGTTGTGACGTTGCATCACAAGAGTCGGCGGATCAAACGGTGGGGCATATTCTATATATTGACTATAGAGAATATCCACACCTTCACCTTCCATATCAAGGAGTTCAAATAATTCGGAATTAAAATGTATTTCTTCAAATTTTAAATCAGTTTTCTTTAGTCCATGCAGTAGCAAGTGAACTGCTCCACCCTTTCGTCTGTCGGCGGGTCGGCTACATGAAGGGATGTCACTCTTGTGACTCAACGTCACAACTCAACAACTGTAGACTACTGCATGTTTTGATCCAAGGGAGATAATCAGGATTCAGGCACTTTTGAAGTTTCAACATTACTGCGCAGACCGGATCCCTTGTACCATCTTACTATTTTCGAGCATAGTATCTTAAAAGAGATATCTCAAACTAGCCCAGTAAACAGAACAGAATTAGCATTCGTTCCTAAATATGAAATCTTAAGTACGTTTCATAGCTCATGCCAAAGTGTCAAAGAGATTGGTCCTCGCTTCCAGTACCCAATGATGACACGTGCAAAAAAAAAATAATAAAAAAAATACTACAAAACAAAGGCGAAAGATCCTCCGTACATGTACTTTCACTTTCAGACTAACTTTGCTCATTTCTCTTGTATTATAACAACCGACATAAGTACAGTTTCTAGAAATCTTGAAACTCCTGAAACTTAGATTATATCTTGGTGTTTTTCAGTGTCCCTTTTCCGATCTTTTTCGCTCAGATTCGAAATTCTGTAAACAAAATTACAAATCAGTCGTTTTTTCTTAGTAACAATGGACAAAAAGATCCTCTAGTCATTAGCTTACAATTATCGGACAATGGTGGGCGCCAAGATCCTTCAGGATCTCTCGTATTATTTAACATAAAAAAATTATGGCGAACCTCCAGTTCTAGTTCATATTCCACAAGAAATATATAAATTCTGCTGGTAAATTGGAGAACATTTGACTGTGGAACCCCATAATTTTGCCGCAGTTCCCTGCTAGTAACTATAATGACGGACGGGATAGAGTTTATCTCACATTTTCTCCTTCTTGTGTCCCTCATCCATCAACTGATTCAGTGCTAACAATTCTGGTCAGTTAAAAAAGCTGATACGTTTGTGGAAACATTAAACTGTAAATCTGTGTTTGCTACAAGGAGTCGCATACTGAAGTGCCTAATGTTGATTAAGTCGACCAAAGATCCTAGCCTCATCGTCGCGAGCACAGCGGCTTTCCCCTGCCTATCCTCTCCGGGTCTAGCCGTTCCATATAATGAGGCTTGTGTCTCTAGCTCCCATTTATATTGCGGTGGCCAATCACCATTTTCCGTTTAGGCTGTCTGTCGCACGTGACTACAATTTAAATTCTTTATTTGGCACGAACATGCGAGCGAACTGTGCGCCTGCGGGATATCCCATGCATAATTGCATCGTAGCGTAGTAAGATAGTAGCCTTTGATTGGTCGTATTGATGATCCCGATGTTCGAGAGGCGTGACGTATATTCATGAATGATGTAACAAATAAAGACTCGGTGTGGTAAATGAGCCAGAGACAAAGGAAATTATCATCGCCGCGATTACAAGTACAATGAACTGAATATATTTACCAGTATAACCTGACCAAAACAGACCGACGGAGTTGTACATAGACGATATCTTCCTCTCGATTCTTTTATTTTTATATCTTTCTTTGCCCTCTCATTATTATTCAAAAATATAGCGCTTGTAAAGATCTTAAAAATGTACCGTGAAATTCAAATAAAACATTGAGTTGATGGGTCACGAAATCTGCATGGGAAGCGACGCTTAAACTACAATTGAGATCAATCAATCAGCCAGAGGCTATAGAGCTATAGAATGCGTAGTCTGTTCTTATTGTTTACAAATTTGTTGGCGACTTCTTATCAGATCGATTAAATCAGTATTCTCTGTGTGTATGTGTAATAACAAGCATACATTTAAATTATTAATTTTGATGGCGGCACGTCTGTAGTGAATTTATATACACCCATACGAATTATATCGGTTACGTCTACACGATGTGTCTATTTTATTTTATTATATGGTTTTTGTTGGACGTCGCATTGTGCTACGCATGCTCAGTTGGGCAGTAGTAACATCAATATGTCATTCAGAGCGTGCGTGGGAGTGTGTTTGAGCGTTTGAAGGACCATTCTCGGTCCGAATGCGTCGTGCGAGGTGTCATTGTGAAGTTCTTGATGTGTAGACCACGACTTGAGGGATGTCCACGTCATCTGTGGCGTCATTGGTGATGTCATCAGTAGGAGTAGTAGCCAAAGTGGGCATTTAAGGGGTGTGAAGGAAGGTGTTTGGGGTAGAGATGGACCATCCGTGTTCCAAATTGCCCGTGAGGCGTGCCCAACTCCCATCTTAAAGCATGGACGCACTAACGATGGTGAGTGAGTGAGTGCGCGTGCGCGCGCGCGTGTGTGTATTTGTGTGTGTGTGTGTGTACACGTATAAACCGTAAGATGAGGACCAAAGCTTGAATTCTTACTATGTTTCTGAGGACCGACGTTGCTCCAAGATCCAGAAAGTGGTACTTGGACTGTTTTTTCTTATTGAAATGCGTTTCGCTTGGCAGCCATCTTGAATACGACTGTCATTTTACCGTAACAGATAAAGTTTATTCGTAGCAGGAATTATTTGCTTGGCTTCAGCACATTATATTAAGTGCACAATACAGACATAATCCTTTACGCATTGTACGATGATTTACCACTAATTTGACCATTATCATGGCCGGCATTTTGAATTTGGCGGTCACATTGGAAAATAATTTTACAGATCTTTCTTTAAACGGACTAGAGCATTAATAACAAGCATCGTTGCAAGTTTCATGACCTATACTAAATAATAAACAGTATTATTATCATATTGCTGTATTTGACCATTATATTGGCGGCCATCTTGAATTTGGCGGCCATATTGGAAAAAAATGAGTGGGTCCTTATCAGAAAATGGTCAGGACATCTTTGGCTACTATCATGCCAAGTTTCATGCTTTTACCTCGAAGTGCACAATTCGGCTAGTTTTGTGCACGATATTGCTCCACAATTAGGAAATAACTAAAATACACTTCATTGCAGAGTTATCTGATTCGCCAGAAATCGCTCAGAACGCGTCTCCGGCGATGTAGACTCCAGGAGCTTCCGGGGCCGCTTAGGCCCCTGGACCCTCCAATAAAGTGCTATGATAAGCAGCCCAAATCAAGAATTGCTTCCGCCGACCCTGATAAACCTAGTGAGCTGTAAACATGAAACATTTCCCAATCAATTCAATGATACAGGTTACATACACAAATGATGAAATTTGTCTAGAAATACTATCGTGACACCCTATTCTTTCTTCCTTCATCTAATCTTATTATATTACCAAAGGTTTTAAGCACTTTAGAGAACGTGATCTACTCCCTGAAGTGGAATTAGACATATGAATACACCTGTACACAGTTTCCAATAGGTTTCCGGCGGGTTTCCGGAATTGGAAACTTGTCTCCCATGTTTGTTGCTGATTCGAGATTCGTGAAAGAAATAACATATCATCAGGGCTGTCTACGTACAAGCCTACCCTCACTTCAAACTTGAGATTCTCTCCTATCTTTTAACATGCGATTTCGGCACTAATCTATATTGCCTGAAATCAGCATGACGGAGATCCCCTTTTCTGTGGCTAATTGTAATTAGTAAAATAATACATGTGGCAAGAATATAATTAAAGATTTCTAAGATTGTATTTTTTCCGACATTTTTTTATTCACTGTACCATTCGTTGCGCCTTTTTCAACGACCTCGCATGCCTAATAAATGACAATTTAGCTAATATTTGAAGCAATCCATTACCTTAATAAATGTATATTAATCAATCGAAATAAATTTACTAATGATATAAGATTTGTGGAAATCTGCACGTATTATTATGAAGCATTACCACATTATCTTTATTACGTATTCAAAGATCATGCTCCTATAAGCCGCTCATTGGTGTTTGTCATCATATCTTCAGCGTTAGATTGGTATTGTCGTCAATACATATTTATTTATAGGCGGAGATATTGAACAATGCATGCTCTCAACACTATGTGGACAGATCACATGCTATTTATATTCAACGTGAGTAGTAGAGAATGGGCAAATCATGACCATTCGACCTTTGACCTGTGATGTAATGTGGAGGTCAAGGTCACTATAGTTCCGGGAAAGGTCATTAGGGTCATATTAATCCGTATGACCACGAAAACCAGCGTTTTGTCAGGATGGCTGAGTGGTCTAATGTGCCAGTCTAAAGATCTATGAAATATCCGTCTCCGGGGGTATGGGAATACTGGTCTGCACATGCGGGCGTGGGTCCAAATCCCATTCCTGACACGCACCATTTTACTAGTCACAATAATCAATTCCAACGCCCTAGAGTGTATTCGTGTGGTTGACTGAAATGCAGAGGTATTTTAATCTGGTAACGTCCAAGTTAAAAGAACACATATGGACCAGTGAGTACACGGATAACTATTTATTTGTACAAGCTAGGTAATTATTACTAGAAACTGAATTGAGCAATGCTGTTACAGCTGTCGCTACCTAAATCCCAACAGGCTTCATATCATAAAAATTGATGATGATAACGAACTTGTATTTTGTTGATTCACTATAATATACATTGGCGTATATGGGGTGACACACGCGCCCCTACGAAAAAAATGATAGCTTGTGTGTCTTTGTCTTTTGTCCGTTGAATTGTGGTTAAACACACAAGCTTTCTTCCTTTCTTACATATTGAAAAGGTGATCCTTCATAGCAGGATTCCCTTTTCAATATGCAATTTCTCTGTAAGAAACGATTCTTCCTCTATAAGAAACGCTTATAAAAAAGTGTCTTTCTAATGTAGTTTTTCATTAAAAATCGCATTTTAAGAGGGGTAATTGTGCAACATTGTAACGAGTTTTCAACAATGTTTTATTGTTGTTGATCGTTACAGTGTTGCAAACAATGTTGACGATCATTACAATGTTGCACAAAAAAGTAGAAAAGACACACAAGCTATCATTTATTCGCACGAGGTTACTAATACAGTTCAAGTGCTGCAAACTGATTTTGACGGGGTTCTCCAAAGATGTCATACATTTGCCTTTTTGATTTGTCTTGTGAAAGCAGTACTGGTACTCGGGCACCCAGGATAGACCCTTTGACCAGCAGTGGTCAACACGTTTTGTAACAAAATACAGTTACTCCTGCAATTTGTCATAATTCAGGTAAAACGGGTTGACATTGCATGCATGGTTAATAGTGCGAATTTTGTGACAGAATGCGTTGGAACAATGACATCCCAAATATCATAATTCAATTCTAGCAAGAAATTCTGCATAAAAATGCTTGTTATCTTCGTTTTGCAATTGCGCCTCAATTTGGCATGAAACTAGCTGCACATACACACATGTTTTGATCGATTTCACGAAGAATAATTGTTACAATACGCTTATAGCAATGAAGCCATTAATTCAATCGATGGGCTAGTTCATTTGAACGACTATGCTCAGTCTGCGTGTTAATTCTGTGATTACTGACTAAACCTTCCCACAGAGCATGCTCCGTTGCACTAGCTAAGACTCATAGCGTCTCCCTTTCCTCACCGCTATGCCGACGACAAATACATTTCCCTGGTGGTAATTCGAACATCTCCATGGCGCACTTAGTATTACCGTTGGACCTTCATTAACTTGAGAAAAAGGGGCCGCCGTGAATAAAAATACCATAATCGATGTGATTATGAGGTGATTTTGAGGCTCCATAGGGATAATTTTAACGTCTGTAATTAATTTTTGACCGACGAATGGCCATTTAGTTTGCCATTTCTGTATTTTTATTCATGGCGGCCCATTTTCTCAAGTTAATGAAGGTCCAATAGGGCGCAAAGGTAATAATAAGTGCGCCATGGAGATGTTCGAGTTACCACCAGGGAAATGTATTTGTCGTCGGCATAGCGGTGAGGGAAGGGAGACGCTATGAATCTTAGCTACCGTTGCACAGGCTCATTCCACTATGTCCCTGTCCCCAATAGCGGAAGATAACCTTCACAACATTGCTATGACGTATAGGGAAAAGCCTACGACCACACTGTTCAATTCGAGTCCGACAGAATCACTCCTTCAGTTTTGCACATGAGCGAACTACTTTTTATTTGCTCTGTCCATTTTAACGGAGGAAATAATTCTTTCCAACGCTAGGTGAACGAAGGTATAATGCAGAATGGGGAAGTAATCGAGTTGTTGGGGTAGGAAAGATTATGCAAACTCTGTGACAGTAATAGCATCGGAAGCGAGATGCATTATATATTATATTGTGATTTTTTTGAACCTGCAAGAACTAAATATATTCCAAAATACTATCTGACAGGCAACCTTGAACAAAAATACAAAGATCTGTTTAATACACACAACTGTAATACATTGAAAGGACTGAGTTTATTGATAGGCAAAATATTATCGTCTTTCCCAAAGAAATAAGATATGTCTTTCTTCTTTTATATATATATATAGATATGTACTCAATCCGTATGTATTGTGCGATATCGAATCGTGTTGTCGTGTTGAATTTATTATTACTTTATTTAAAAGTATAACTTGTAAAAATTGTATCTCATATATATGTATATTGTAAATAGTAATCGTGTACCTTCAAAACTACCTTGAGTGAAATGTTACTGTACCTCTTATGTCACAATTGTGACCAGAGTGAATAAAAGAAGTTGAAGTTGACAAACATCTCTTTTACTCTATATGCTGGCACTTCCGGTGGTGTGCTGCTCGAGCGGGAATCCTGACCGAAAAGCAAACTGGTGGCTTGGGTATTATTATACCCGATGCAGTGACGTGGTTGATACTGACTTGGCAGTCAATTCTGCTTGAGATCGATAACGAAAACAATTACGGCATCATGGGCGTCGCTAGGATTTTTCAAAGGGGGGTCGATTATCATAGCACTTTAGGCGAGGGTCCAGGGGCCGCCTAGGCCCCGGAAGCTCCGGGGTCCTAGATCGACGGAGATGCGTTCTAAGCGTTTTCCCGGAATTAAATCTGAACATAATGTATGCAGATTTAGGGTTATATTATACAGCTCTGAGACCTTAGATGGCCTGAGATGCATTCTGAGCGATTTCCAACAATTAAACTAACACGTCATTTGTCAAATATCAGTATTATATTTTATTCTCTTTGTCATGTTGAAAAAGACAATAATAACGCTTTGGGCCTATATACCTCGTAGGCTAACCCAGTGGCGTCGGAACGTAATTGAAAGTTGGAGACCACTATCACAGCCCAACAGGCGGGTGTCCAGGGGCCGCCTAGGCTCCGGAAGCTCCGGGGTCCTAGATAGACGGAGATGCGTTCTGAACGTTTTTCCGGAAATAAAACTGATCATACTGCATGCACATTCATGATTCTATTTTCACGATTTTTTTTCTCGCAATTATAAGCATGCCTCGATATTGAAAACATCGCACCTCATGCCTTCATCCATTTGACGTTCTAGTTATATTTAAAACATACAAAACGATGACTTATAGTTCTTGGGAGGGAAACCAATATGCCTACAGATACGATTCATTCACACACAGATAAAACAAGGAAATCCTCACAGCCCAACAGGCGAGGGTCCACGAGCCGTTTAGGCCCCGGAAGCTCCGAAGTTCCAGATCTCCAGAGACGCGTTCCAAGAGTTTTCCCAGAAATAAATTCGAACGTAATCTATGCAGATTTATGGTTCTATTTTCACGTATGTTTCGCATTTATAAGCACTCATCGATATTGAGAAAATCATACTTCATGCCTGAATCCATTTGACTGTTTAGTTATATTTATCACATAAAAAGAACACATACAAAACCGATGACCTTTACATGATGGAACATTAGAACCAATATGATAGCGATTCATTTACACAAAGCTAAAATGAGCGATCGTCACAGCCTGACAGGCGAGGGTCCAGGGGCCGCCTAGGCCCCGGAAGCTCCAGGGTCCCCGGTTGCCGGAGATGCGTTTTACCCGTTTTCTCGGAAACAAATCTGAACACAATGTATATAGATTTATGGTTCTATTTTCACATTTGTTTGGCATAAACCCGCATCGATGTTGAAGAATATGCCGGACTCCATTTGACTTCCTGGTTTAACACAAACAAAACGGGCCTTTTACACACCACTACACGTCTTGGCACTCTATCTGTAATTTTTATGTTTTTTTTATTTTATGTTTCTATGCTTTTTTATTTTGTTTTTGTTTTCTCTGTTTTTGTTTTTTGTTTTTTGTTTTGCTTTTTCTTCTGTTTTTTTTTTTGGCGCGGCCAAGGGGGGGTCGTTCGCACCGGACGACCCCCCCCTAACGACGCCCCTGGGCATGTCTATACAATTATCAACGTGAAATCGAGCCATCAATTATACCGCTATGGAAGAAAATGGTATATTTATTAGAGTATTAGACAAACACATGTTTTTAGTTGGTGGAATAAATATGCATTCCATCATGGGATAGAAGCGGGATATAACGTCATCAGATTTCAGGTCTATTAATGGCTCAATTACTATTTTCGCAAAAGGCAATTCCAAAAAGTCTTTTTCTTTGACTATCTGGTAATTAAATCTAGAACCAAATTTCACCACATAGATCCATCAACCACACTCACGACAAGCTTTCAGCTCTTAATTTACTGTTACTTGTAATTCGCCGTGGGTTTAATTGTATCAGTTTTGTACAGAATACATGTACATGTAAATGTTATATCTTCATGTTGCTATACATTTCCCACAAGGTGTCACACATATCATGATATATCATATAAATAATATACTGGATAAAACTTCACAAAATCATAACATATCGCTTCACTCCAAATGAACCCCATGGTCCAGAACGTGGTTTGACATTAAAGAGTGATATATTTTTGCATTCAAATGAACCTTCATCCCTACCGGGCTTGTGATTTCGGGACCTATATCCTTCGCCCCCCCCCCCCCCCCGCTCCTAAATATTGTTATTACTCCTAGCGCTAGGGAGCTAAATACCTATCACACTATATCCTTGAGTCAAGATATACCAGAAAATGTAAGAACATTTAAGATGGCCGCTGTGAGGACGTCACAGTGACGTCATATTTCCAAATGGCATTTTTGTTCAATTTTTCCGTCAGATTTATTTAATATTTATTTATGTGATTTTTTTCGCAAAAATTAATAAATAATAATCTGAGGTGAAATAAAGTAGTTTTGTTCATTTTTAGCCACAGAGAAACAAACATTTTCAAGATAAATGAAAAAAATATAAAGCTCATTCCCACATAGCCGTCATTTTGAATTTACCCATGATACTTTGCTCAGCGATTATGTAAATATCACCCACATATGATAAGCTACAAGAGTGCCCGTTCTCAGTAAAATCAGCATCGGGCATGGTACGGTTAAAAAAAGCTCTGTAGTTGACTAGCAGTCTTTCATAGTTTTACACAACCAAAAAATTTGAAAACTTGAATTGACCAATACTGAGTCAGAAAAATGCAATCTATTAAACAACGATATAGATCTCCCAAGGACAGAGGGAGAGTTAAAGGATATGTGATGTTTACATGCGAAAACACCTGTGTGTGTGACGGTAATAAAGCGGTGATATATATATAATTTCTGGAAGAATATCTACTGGAATATCAACCTGGGAAAAATTACGATGGTCAGTTGCATAAAAATGAATTTATGATTCGTCAAGCTATGCTCCCTGGCCTAGTTTCGTATTTTTGAGGCATTTATTGGGAAAAAATATATCTCGAACCAAAATCAAGCTTGATACTTTCAAATGATCAAACTTCCTAATATCTTGTGCGAAAATATAATTTTGGTTTGAGGTGTCAAATTTTTTGTAACAAGAGAAAATCTTCTCTTTTAACATGACAAATGCCTAACATACCACAATATGTCCGGGAGCACGTTTGAATCGTAAATTCATTTTTGTTCAGACCATCGTAATTTTGTCCAGACTGATACTTCGGTATATATTCTTCCAAAAAAGTATGGTTTTGTAGGTTTTGGATTAAAAACAAAAATCAGTTTTATTGCTGTCGCAGACAAATGAGTTTTTCCCATGTAAACATCACATATCCTTTAACGTCGTGTTCAACAATATCTCAGCCATATAGCTACAAGAAATTGATCTCTATCTTAGGACATCCACTTAAAATCTAACAATAAATCTCACGCTCCAAAAAAAGAACTAAAGTTCATCTAACAATCCACAATCAAATCTCTAACAAGTTCATCTAACAATCCACAATCAAATCTCTAACAAGTTCATCTAACAATCCACAATCAAATCTCTAACAAGTTCATCTAACAATCCACAATCAAATCTCTAACAAGTTCATCTAACAATCCACAATCAAATCTCTAACAAGTTCATCTAACAATCCACAATCAAATCTCTAACAAGTTCATCTAACAATCCACAATCAAATCTCTAACAAGCAATCCACAATCAAATCTCTAAAAGTTCATCTAACAATCCACAATCAAATCTCTAACAAGTTCATCTAACAATCCAACAATCAAATCTCTCTAACAAGTTCATCTAACAATCCACAATCAAATCTCTAACAAGTTCATCTAACAATCCACAATCAAATCTCTAACAAGTTCATCTAACAATCCACAATCAAATCTCTAACAAGTTCATCTAACAATCCACAATCAAATCTCTAACAAGTTCATCTAACAATCCACAATCAAATCTCTAACAAGTTCATCTAACAATCCACAATCAAATCTCTAACAAGTTCATCTAACAATCCACAATCAAATCTCTAACAAGTTCATCTAACAATCCACAATCAAATCTCTAACAAGTTCACCTGTTTTTCTGTTTGACCCCTGGAAGCAACCGCCATGTCCGTAGAGTTATTAGATAAAATGTACACTCGACCTTAAAGTCTCAAATATTTTTTGCCGTTTTACCATACACAGACACGTTATAAACACATATAACATAATCTCTCTCCATCATAACACACGTCTGTCTTTGCTTAGATTTTTCACGCTGCAAAATCACGATGCGGCATCAACATCTGAGTGAATGAGTGAGTGAGTGAGTGAGTAGGATTTAACGTCGTTTTCAACATTTTTTCAGTCATATCACGACGGTGCCTACTGTACCAGAACACGACAGTGTCCACATTTCCTATTACCCTGGACACTGATCAACCCAGACAGTACAGCACCCGGTCACCCATCCAAGTATTGAATCAACATCAGAAGAACCTTACTGTTCAAACTCTCGCGGTAGGAGAAAACTTCTTGTTCTATGTCTTCCCAAGGAATGTATATTAACGTATACTCCCGAAGCACAAATACCTATATACAACACTCACATGCCTACAAAATGTGTACAAGAAAAAATGCTTAGTACATGTGGTTTCCGAGCAAATACTTCAAGGCTTTCGGCATTTGCAGATAGTCGGACAGATACGGTTTTTCAAACATTGTATTGTAGTATCACTCCATCCGGGAATACCGAAGAAAAACCACTGTAAAAATATATCCCATGGGTGAGGAATACAGTCTACACAATGCAAGTTAATGATGAAAGTTACGTTTAAGAATATAATCGCGAGCGCTGTAGGCAGATATCTGATCCCGGATTTACAGGTTTTCGTAACTTTCGAAGCCCCAATCTGGTATACATTCTGCTGTCCGCTAACCGTCTGGATTTGCGTGTCGATCTGCTGGCGATGCCGTTTGACCAGACACATTACTTTGAGCATTGTGTAATTCCATATAATAAAACCCGGCACCATCATGGTGTATACGACAAAATAGAGGTACGGGTCCGGATACATGGACTTCCAGGTACAAATTATTACGACAGTTTCTCTAGATGGCACATCCTCCCGCAGAATGAAGACCAGAGTTGGTACCGTCACATAGACAGCGTTGACTACCCAAACAAGGCTGATCGTGGACGCTCCACACCTTTGGGAGAGCGTAGTATCGCTACTCAGCGGGTTGAATAAAGAAATCTTCATGACAGCCACATAGGCGAATACAGTCGAGTAATGACCCACAAATGCAAACAACTGCAGGACGAGAACAACAAAACAAGTTGTCCTTTGTAGAAAAATATATTTGCCGTTGATGATGGACACAGAAACCATGGGAAACAGAATGGCGCCATCGATAAGGAAGGCTACTGAACGGTTGATACCGCTCCAACGCTTGGCTTTATTTATGTCCGAGCGGACGTAGGTACACCAGAGAAAACGCAGCAAACGTGGCCCCCAGGACAAACAAAATTGACGCTAAAACAATCTCAATGAACGCATCCTGTCGATCCGAGTTGTAATCTGCCCCAGCCTTGCTTGTAAATGATAGATTCACAGCCATGGGGAAAAAAGAACAAAAAGGAGATAAATTAGTTCTCAATGGATTTTTTTTCGGAGACACCAGCGACGTCCCTCATTGACTGGATCTTCTACAGATTTCCTCCACAACCAGGTAAAATCGTCCTTCTGAAATTAATAATTTAAATCATTAAATCAAATTACATAGAACCGTAAGATATCGCTCTGTCCAAGGCCCCGAGCATCTTCCGATGATGTTACCAATATAAGAGGGATTCCTATTAAGTATGTCCGGTATAAGAATACCAAGTGTGATATGAGCGAAAACATGAAAATGTACCAAAGAAGATGGGGTTTTTTTCTGGTCACAAATAATCTGGATTCTGTGCTAGAATCGGAGCACGTGAGAAGTACTTGATGACACTGTTATCGATTCGATCGCTCAAGCGATGTGAGTGAATTAAAGACGACAGGTTCTAATATGATTTCGCGTCAAACGTCTTCCAATTTCAATGAATAGCGATTATCCTTTATGACGTGACTACACCAGATACAGCCAGGGCAATATCTCGTCAAAAGCTCGAGGAACGGAATGTGTTTGACAGAAAACAACAGAACTGCAGCATAAGACTGGGCTGGTAACTTTATCACCTTTTTTTGCTGCAGCTCATCGAATGAATAGCGCATATGAAAACTGAACAGGCTAGGCAACAGAGATTTCAGTTCTGCAGACTTTTTAACTAAATTCAAGACAAGTTTTCTCGTGGTGGAAATCTCTTCTCCTATGGAGTATGACATGAAATGGATATTCCTACGCTGGCCAGCTCACTATGGAGACAATACATCAACGGAACATCCCTTTCAGGCGCCTATTGATTGACAGAGTTTCAAGCCTGCGTTTTTGCTGCGATGACGTAAATATATATATCGCTATTGGACAAATGTATGTCGCCCTTCGCTTCTATCTTTGAATTAACATCCCAAGTATTGATACTCTTGTCAAAAGCAAACACCAGAGAGCTTGGTGCGGTCCCAATGTATACTCGCCTGGCCATTGGTTAAGATAATCCAAGAGGTCGCGGTTAGCTTGTGGCATTGTTGTCGGAGCCTGTAAATAAGACTTGTGCCGGTGAGTCATCCTTGGAAATAAATTTCAATATCTCCCAAAAACGTTCTCACAATGTTTTCGGCAGTATTCCGAAGCACATCATTCACAAGACTGCGAATCTTTGCACCTCATTTAGACGTAGTCATGATAACTGCAGTTGCTAGAAAATCATTTAGAAATTCGAAACATTCGGTTGGTACCCCTCTAGTATTGACTCTTCAAAGCCATACCGCCAGTTCATGGGGTTAAAAACTGAGAGTTTTGTTTGATATTTGTATCTGCATGATCTGTGCATACGTTGACAAATACAGCGCGGATGGGAATTGTGTTATAGTTACTGATGATATTGACAGTTACTGATAATATTGCTGAGGAATGAAACTTTACCTGGTATCTACAGTTTGCAGTATGACATGCATACACAAATATGGATTCATCATACAGTGAAATCTGTGAATATTGACTCCTTGGTAAGCCGACCAAACTCTAAATACCGACACTATCCATGATAAATTTAAAGTATTGTGAACCTTGATAAACCATGCCTTGTCAAAACCGACATTATAATTTGATCCCAAGCGTGGTCGGTATACACATGTCTCACTGTAAAAGCTTAGTGTCACCATGATTATAAGTCAAACAAACGAGAAAACGTCATAACTCCATTAATCGAGTTTGTTCATCATCTGGCTTCTTCTGTTAGAGAACACGGACACACGATCAAAGCCTTTGCGTATATCAATGCACTTAGCCGATAAGCATTAATAAATAAATTTCGACGGGGAACACTCACACACAATTACAAATGTGATTCATCCGAAAACCCCGATTCGCACGAAGATGGAATTGGGAATTCTGGTCGTTATACAATGATCTCCTTAGTTCATGGAGGATATACAAACGGGATCTTGTTTATTTTATAATTACCTGTATGTTCTACCGAAAAGAAGAAACGTGTGTTATGCCAAAGAGGGAAAAGATGGAAGACAAAATACACAATCGTGTGGTCTACATAGGGACTAGAACGATTGGACGGAATATATAATGCCGGACAAGCGACACCATACATTGATGGTGGGGAAACAGAGCGGCGTAATCTTATAAGAGGTCATTTATGAACCCACAGGCTGATGCACTGTAACCAAACTATGCCAAGGATAACGAAAGGTTCTTCAATGTTACGATGCTTCCGTATCTCAGTCTCCCCTTTATTGTAGGTATTCATCTGATGGCCTTGGATGGCGATATTGTGTGGTTCTTAGCACCGCCTTGAATGACGAGATCGTATGACTCTTAGCACTGCCTCGAATGACAAAATCGTATGGTTCATAGCAGCGCCTTGTGTGACGAGATCGTATGGCTCTTAGCACCGCATTGTGTGACGAGATTGTATGGCTTTTAGCACCGCCTTGAATGACGAGATCGTGTGGCTCTTAGCAGCGCATTGAATGGCGAGATTATATGGCTCTTAGCACCGCCTTCAATGACGATATCGTATGGCTCTTAACACCGCTTTGAATGACGAGATCGTATGGCTCATAGCAGCGCATTGAGTGACGAGATAATATAGCTCTTAGCACCGTCTTTTGTGACGAGATGGTATGAATCTTAGCACCGCCTTGAATGACGAGATCATATGACTTTTAGCATCGCCTCGAGTGCGGAGATTGTATGACTCTTAGCTCCGCCCTGAATGACGAGATCGTGTTGTTCTTAGCACCGCCTTGAATGACGAGATCGTATGGCTCTTAGCACCACATTGTGTGACGAGATTGTATGGCTTTTAGCACCGCCTTGAATGACGAGACCGTATGGCTCTTAGCAGCGCATTGAATGGTGAGATTATATGGCTTCTTAGCATCGCCTGAATGACGAGACCGTATGGCTCTTATGGCTTCTAGCACCGCCGAATCGAGATTGGCGAGATCGTATGCTCTTAGCACCGCCTTCTTGATGACATCGATCTGGTATGTATAGCACCGCCTCGTAGGGCGAGATCGTATGGCTCCTAGCTCCACCTTGAATGGGGAGATCGTATGTATGGCTCTGAGCACCGCTTTGAATGACGATATTGTATGGCTCTGAGCACCGCTCTAATGGCGATATTGTATGGCTCTTAGCACCGCTTTCAATGACGAGATCGTGTGGCTTTTAGCACTGGCTTGAATGACGAGATCGTATGCCTCTTACCACCGCTTTGTGTGACGAGATTGTATGACTCTTAGCACCGTATTGAATGACGAGATCGTATGGATCGTGGTACCACCTTGACTGAAAAGATTGCATGGATCTTAGAACCGCCTGGAATGACAAAATCATATGGCTCTTAGCACAGCTTTGAAAGGCGAAATCCTATGACTTTTAGCACCGCCTTGAATGGCGAGATCGTATGGCTCTTAGCACCACCGCCTTGTTTGACGAGGTCGTATGGTTCTGAGCACCGCCTTGAATGACGAGATCGTATGCCTCTTAGCACTGCCAGGAATAACGAAATTGTATGGCTCTCAGCACCGCCTTGTGTGACGAGATAGTATGCCTCTTAGCACCGCCGTGTGCGACGAGATCGTATGACTCTTAGCACCGCCATGCCAGGATTCAGATACATAAATCGGAAAGCTTTGATGTTTCAATAGCCCTGCAGACCTACCAGATGGTATATAGAAAATCAATCGATAAGACACGGCGCCGTCTGTCTCAACCTCAACTTACCCTCACAGATGTCAGGTGACATGGGGTCTATCCAAGGCTACCAGTAGTCGCTATTAATGAAACAGTTGCCATGTATTACCACACATGGCAGCTACATTCTGACGTTATCCTTATCTGGCCTGGCGAGTTTACCGTAGCCGGTTGGAGGGTTGGAGGGTGGGGTGGGGGGGGGGGGCGGGATTTCGCCTCCCCCTCCCAAACACCAGGCCTCCCACCACGTAAATATTTTCGTTATACCTAAGGCTAAGGTGCTGGAAGTGGCAAACTCTATACTTGGGTCAAGTTCAACAAGAAAACGCAAGATGGCGATGGCCTTTCTATTGACGTGACATCACCAATACAGGTGAAATCGAATGCTCGTCTGCCCTTTGAGGCAGGAAAAAGCCGAAAGTTTGACGCAAAGCAAAAAAGTCGCAAATTTCTGATGCTGTTGCGTGGGTGCCACTTTGAATTTCGCCCCGGATCATTCGGATTTAGGATTATGCAAATGACTCAAAATAACGCCGATAAGAACGGCTATATATGCACATAAGTTCCTTTCCTAACTCGTGTTCATTCTTATCATTGTTGTGGAGAAGAGTTTGTCGATAGCTAAACAGTGGATCTGTTACTAACAGCCAAGTATATCATGTCATGATGTTGATCTTGTATGAGGTTAGAGGCACAAGTATATCATGTCATGATGTTGATCTTGTATGAGGTTAGAGGCACAAGTATATCATGTCATGATGTTGATCTTGTATGAGGTTAGAGGCACAAGTATATCATGTCATGATGTTGATCTTGTATGAGGTTAGAGGCACAAGTATATCATGTCATGATGTTGATCTTGTATGAGGTTAGAGGCACAAGTATATCATGTCATGATGTTGATCTTGTATGAGGTTAGAGGCATAAGACAAGGTGATCAATCCAATCAGCTACCATATGTACATTACAGCTACGTCATATCTGTTAAAGCTATTATTTGGCGATTTTTTGACCGAAAAATGTGAAGAACGCAATTTTTTGAAACCCCATTACCACCATCTGGGATTTATCCATAAACCTTTGCACTGAATGCCCCTAAGTCAAAAAAGCTGGGGGGAGGGGATTAACCGACTCTATCTGTTTACTTCTTATTTCAAATATTTCCTATTTTCTGTCCTTCTTTCCAGAGCCAACTATGATATCCAACGTAATCATGTTGAGATAGTTTTGTTATCTTTAGAAACCATCTGACGGTTCTCAGTATGTAGTCCGTGTAGCCTACCGTTCTTGCACAGAGTCTTCGCGATCTTCAGCACTTAAGCACTAGTCTAGTTAATATGTCAGGAATAATATTGGTACTCCTGGTTCTATTGGCCTGCGGGGCCCAAAGCGCCCCTGGTATGTACTTTTGCAAATAGTATGTACTATTTGGAAGAAGAATGGTCCAGTGATGACATAATTTTTTTCCAATGATGGTTTGCTGTCGGGATGAATCGATGTTCAGTTAATTTGGCTTATTTATGGGATTATTTGCATTACTGACGTATGAATATTACAAGGTACATGTATTACACAATTGCGTTTTAAAAACCTTTTTACTTTTAGGATTGGTCTAGAGAAACTCTCATATCTAGTTACAGTGACACCGGCCATGCATGGGACCAGAATAATAATGTCGGTCTTGACAGGGTTCTGATTTATCAAGGTTAAAAAATCTTTAAATTTAAGACTAGGAACCAAAGATGTCGGTATTTAGAGGTTTTCTCCTGATATTAAATAATTGCCTTTTAAACACCTTTTGCCTCTTAGGATAGATCCAGAGAAGCTATTACAGTGACGCCTGTATATACCGACCATGCTTGGGACCAGATGATAGTGTCGGTCTTAACATGGTTCTGGTTTATCAACGTTCAAAATTCTTCAAATTTAAGCCCAGGGACCATGGATAATGTCGGTATTTATAGGTTGGTCGGTTTGCCCCTGTGTCGGTATTCACAGGTTTCACTGTAGCTGTTTGATAATGATGATTTGTTATCGATTTGTTGAGAGAAATAATCATTTAGCCGTCATCGGGAATCAACGACAATTGAAGTGGTCGATCCCAATTGGAGGCTAAGTTATTATTCCTTAAAAAAAAATCATATGTCTATATGAACTATCATATTTTTCATTCCAACAACTACATGTAGCTCATCAAAGTTGCGATTTCCACGGGAAGACCTTCAACGTTGGAGATTCTTTTGAGGATCCTTTAAGCTGTAACACCTGCTTCTGTGGAACTTCAGGTGTGGGATGTACAAAAGTATACTGCCCAAAAGGTAATGTATTCTCAACCAAAGTATTTGAACAATGGAGGAGGGAAAGCATTTAGAAACTTTTGTTTCACCACTTTTAAGTGTTGGATGCAACAGCTTAAAATGTTGTATTTAACACTTAAAAGTGGTGAATACAACACTTTCTAAATGCTTTCCCTCCTTCAACCCTCTAGATGTTAAATCTAACATTTGCAATTTGAGAGTGTAATAACTCCTATCGTCGAACAATCTGACATGTTTAATCCAGATACCTACACGTCAAGGGACATTAACTGACCACCCAATATGATTAT
Source organism: Hanleya hanleyi (assembly GCA_036873755.1). Taxonomy (NCBI): domain Eukaryota; kingdom Metazoa; phylum Mollusca; class Polyplacophora; order Lepidopleurida; family Hanleyidae; genus Hanleya; species Hanleya hanleyi. The sequence continues at coordinate 21,794 of JAVTVY010019516.1, read as the reverse complement.
TGTGTTGAGAAATAGGAGAAACGAATAAAAGATCTTTGTCCTGGAGCCTTTTCGAACCAGGCGAGAATTTACTACTTTTGACAGTGAAGATAATGATTTCCTCAAACCATCATGGAAAATAAGCTGCTCTGTAAACAAATGTTAAAAACTGGATTTTGTACTTCAGAAATATACTCCGTGGTCGGCCGAAATTGGGGGTTCTTCCCATTTTCTTCTAAAACCAATGAAAATGCCAGATTTCATTTTGAAAATTTGAATTGACCAATCAAAAGTTTCCAGCCTAAGATATCCTTTGATGCCCCGGGGTTTATGTAGATTTCAACTGTATCGAGACTATTCAACGTTGCAGTCCATCCTGTCGACAGAGAAGTGATCAACCATAGACCGGGCTTCTGTGATTACGGTGGCCGGACATTCAAGACCGGAGAAGGCTTCAAATCTACTGATGGCTGCAATTCTTGTGGATGTTCCGATAATGGCATGGTGATGTGTACAATGATGGCTTGTTTACATTTGGAACACCAAAGTGAGTATTGACCGCGTGCTGAACAACATAATTCTACAATACTTTGAATTATCGTTTACATTGGCTAACCACTTTCTCAAATCGCAAACGGGTGCGCTCTTCTAATGATAGGAAACGGAGGAAAAGATGTATTCGGTTGAATGACTTGTCGCGGGAAATAGACGTCACCACTATTTAATAGTGTAGTTAAATCATGTGCCAAAAATGTATGCTATCAGTAACTCAGAAACTCCAGCTGTGATAGGAGAATATAGGGTAAGGAGGCCCTGAAATGTGGCGATAAAAGCTGACCTTCGGAAAAGTGCCTGTTCGCAATCTTTCGATGACGAAATTAACAAAAAGAGAGAGAACAAGCGCTGGATGAGCGTAAAGACCTCCGTCGAGGCAACTGGGTCCGTAGGGGAATACATCACTGAATAACATAGGACCGGATGCCAAGCTCAGTTTTGCATTTGTTGGACGTTAACTTCACCAATGGTAATTAACCTGGGGTTGAGGGTTCCCCACTAGCATGTCCAGCTACATGTGAAGGGATGTGGAAGTCACATTCCCCGCAAATAATTTTTGTCTGATTTCACGTGCTTGAAATATTGGGGTATGGAAAAGAGTATATTGATGGAAAACCTGGAATACTGCTTGAGACATTAGGCTCTTTCCCAACCCCCACCTCCTCCTGAGAGGACGCCCCCACCCGAATCAACACGTTAGCGGCAGAAATGAGACCCTGTGTGCCTAGTTTTACCAACTTGCTTGTGATTTTGTGCTATAGGCCCTACACATCAACACTTCATATTTTGTATGTGTACAGTATAGCATCCTCATTGACAGAATCCTCCACAAAACACATCTGATTTTACCGACACTCCGTTCTGATCTGTCTCAGCATCATGTGATGATGATTCAATGAGCTCGGAATAATTTTGTATACTGGTGTTACAGGTCACCTTCACAATAATGTATCAATTACCATGAACATGTATCACATTCATATTGAATGATGATGGCTGATGAAAATATTGCCCATATGGAACAAATGGTTGGATTCCAGAGAATAAAAAGTTAATGTTAATCATAAGCAACATACAATTAATAATACTATCAAATAATTATGTTTATTCCTTGTCGACATCAATATAATACAGAAAATATTATGACTGAATCATGGTAACATATATTCAAGGGTATATATGTCTACACTAAACTGAAGGAGACCCATGATGCATATTATATTATGTTGTAAAACTTCACTTGCTAATCTCGATTATGTTGCTTATTGTGAAAGTAAATGAAGTTATGAAATAAATTTAGTATGATTGCCCATTGCCCTCAAATTAAAAATATCTTCAGCAGCTAAAGTTAAGCCAATCATAACAATATATAACACCATGGTATTGTTGTAATATCACTCAGGTATTGATCTTTGGTTAAGAATGTAATGAGATACATATATACCTGTTCTTTGTGTTATTCTGTGTGCAGTTCATTTTGTATGTATTTTATACATCCACATATACCAGAAGTGGAATTGAAATTTGAATAAAATAATCAAAATATGTTCGGTTTTTACCTCTGCTCGGGAAATGAAGTCTTTGTTTCTAGAAGCTAAATCATTTTAGACACTCAAGTCCTTACCTGGTCAAGGGAGATAATTTTGTAAAAAAAACAAAAACAAAAACAAGTATAGATCCACACTGGTGCAGAGCAGAAAGTTTTATGACCTTTGATGATATTTGTGGAGCATGCTGCAGGACTTCAACTTCCATGAATCTGATATTATCCACACAATCCCATTCTACGTGATATTTTTGCCACAGCACAGATAAAATAGGTCTGTTGTAGATCCAGGAGCTATTGTGAGCTGCAGGTTTTGTAAAAGTTAGATCCAATTATTCTGAGTGAAGGAATGAAGTCTGGCATGGCTGTTTTAAGTTAGAACTTGGCATCCTTGGAACTGTCTGACCGATTGACACATGTATCACCCTGCATGTGGTCATTACATGCGTAATGTTTATTTCGTGAGGAATCAGCTGATATCCAATGGGGAAGGGGGAGGGTGTGGTTTGCACACTACTATGCGGCCAATCACTGGCTCTGATTTTCACCACTTCTGTCATACCACACCTTTCTGACACAGCTAAACCAATCGATAGTCTGTGTTGGTACTCCAAGTTCATCCAGTACATGCATTGTGTAACTGTCCTGTTGCGTCTTATATCAGAAGTCCATGACCTGCATGTTGGAATCAATTGTATACATTTAATACCAAAACTCAGTTTACTGAAAATGTTGATGGTCTTCATTATATTTCATTCATTCATCATACACAACAAGGTGTAATCCATTATACCGGTTCTCACAACATACGTGTACTCAATAGTATTGGGACCTGAATGGCATCATTACTCAATTCTACATGATATTTTTGCCATAGCACAGAAAAAATAGGTCCCTTCATTTATCTGTTGTAGATCCAGGAGCTATTGTGAGCTGCAGGTTTTGTAAAAGTTAAATCCAATTATTCTGAGTGAAGGAATGAAGTCTGGCATGGCTGTTTTAAGTTAGAACTTGGCACCCTTGGAAATGTCTGACCGATTGACACATGTATCACCCTACATGTGGTCATTACATGCGTAATATTTATTTCGTGAGGAATCAGCTGATATCCAATGGGGGAGGGGGAGGGTATGGTTTGCACAATACTATGCGGCCAATCACTGGCTCTGATTTTCACCACCTCTGTCATACCACACCTTTCTGACACAGCTAAACCAATCGATAGTCTGTATTGGTACTTCCAAGTTCATCCAGTACATTCATTGTGTAACTGTCCTGTTGCATCTTATATCAGAAGTGCTGAATCCATGACCTGCATGTTGGAATCAGTTGTATACATTTAATACCAAAACTCAGTTTACTGAAAATATTGATGGCCTTCATTATATTTCATTCTTTCATCATACACAACAAGGTGTAATCCATTATACCGGTTCTCACAGCATACGTGTACTCAATAGTATTGGGACCTGAATGGTATCATTACTCAAGGTCATTTGAGAATAGATTCAAGAATAATTTTTAATTCAGTGTATTGAAATGTTACTTGACATGTATGCTGCTGGGATATGAACCTTTGAAATGGGAATTGCAGGCCTGCAAGTGGCTCACAGTGAAAATATAGGAGGAAATTTGCAAAAATATAGGAGAAATATAGGAATTTTCAGAATAAAATATAGGAAAATATAGGAAATAAAGGAGTGTAAGACAGGTCTGTACTACATTGTGTGTTCCAAACTTGGTAGTTTTCTGGTGTTTAATCAAATGACTTTCACGACCTGTTCTCTTGTTTGATTCAGCATAGAGAGATTGAAATGTTTTGATATTTGCCGAGCGAAGCGAGGTGAAATTTTTTTCTAAAAAAAAGTTTCTGGAAATTTTTTTCTGAAATGTATTTCCTCATGACAGAGCATTGATGAAAGTTTTCATGAGAAAAAGTCAAAATATAGGAAATATAGGAGGTTTTGAGTAAAATATAGGAAAATATAGGAATGACTCAAAAATATAGGGACATATAGGAGGCACTTGAAGGCCTGGAATTGGGACAGAGTCACATCCTTCATTACAATAATGCCGGTAAATATTTTATAAATGCACAAGAAATTCATGCCAAAAGGCAAAATAAATACCCCCCCCCCCCCTCCCAAAGGAAATAGAACAACCAGGGCAACGATTTGGTTTAAGACTCACGAAATATAATTGACAAAGGATCTGCTGGAAGTTGTATTGTCAGTCTTTTGTCCAGGATATTACCTTTTCAATGGGAGGTCTTACAGCCTTGCCGATATCAGTGGCGTGCATAACCTCACAGTAGCCCTTGTTGACGTGACCAGGTGATGCTCACGCCATTGGGTCGGAGAAACCAAGCTTTAGCGCACGACAAACAGCAAAATTCAACTCATGAAATTCGACCCAAATACATGAATACATACGTACCTTTTCTCATCAACATATCCATATATACACACAATCTGTTCACGAAAGCACAGAGGGTAGAAAAAAACCACCAAGTGACTCGGGATTGTTTTTGTTTCTCGGCACCACAGATAGCAGTCCTTGTATATCGAAGGACAAATATTGCGAGATGTATATATGGGGTGGCACTGCCTGGATGTCATATTGGGTCTAAGTACATCTATAGAGACCCCCCCCCCTCCAACCTTTTTCTCTCCCCCCAATCCACCAAGGACTGCTGCCTGTGCTCGGCACATATCCATTCTCCCAACGTCAGAGTTTGTAACCTCCAAACCGTCGGTAAACAAGACTCTGACTTCACCCCTATACAAATGCCTGGCGCGCAGCCGCATTGCGTTTTTTCCGCTGAGCCAATGAGAGCGCGTGTTATATTTTCCGGCTGACTACGTCATCGCAGCTGATCACCGCGTGGAGACGGGCGGTCATATTGTAAACAACATTTGACAGGCTAGCATTCCGATTCACGCTGAGAACTATTGTAAGCATTAATTGATAATGACCCTGGAAAATGGATCAAGCATGTGATAGATGTGACCAGACAATCAACAAGCGTGCGTCTTTCAGAAAATTATATTATGGCCATGTGTATCGAATGATATCTGTGTCTCATGTCTCCGGTCTTGAACTCAGTGAGGGAGGGTAACAACACAAATCAACGTCAACACAAAATATAATATTGAAAAATTACTCAGCCAAAATTACTCATCTGAACTTCAGCGAGGTATATATTATTATATATTTATTTGCAACAAGTCAGTAATAAAAACAACAAGTGAAGGAGGTGGACGAGAAATATGCAACGGAACACATCATTGGCCTAATTTCCTCACAGTACTAAATATTAAATAAGATATCTGCAGTTAAATGTGTTTCCCCGGTTATAACTATAAATAATATTAAGATTTTGTCTGAAAATAACGGATTTCAGTTCAGCAACTGTGCAACTGTGATTTAAAATTAGGAATTATTACGAAAATAACGTAGTAAACTGAACTTACCATGTCCATAAATAAATAGGGTGAATAGCATCTAATGTAGTCATCCACAACTTCAGTAGTATACAAAGCGTCAAACGACACCCGTTGACCTCAGAAATTTGCATATGACCTTTGTGACGTCACGCGTCAGCCAATCAGAAGCGAGTATTGTGGTCACGTGGGGTGATGTGGATGGTGGTGGGTGGGAGGTGGGTTTAAGATGGCGGCTGTGGTTGGTGGTGGGTGGGAGGTGGGTTTAAGATGGCGGCTGTGGATGGTGGTGGGTGGGAGGTGGGTTTAAGATGGCGGCTGTGGATGGTGGTGGGTGGGAGGTGGGTTTAAGATGGCGGCTGTGGATGGTGGTGGGAGGTGGGTTAAGATGGCGGCTGTGGTGGGTGGGAGGTGGGTTTAAGATGGCGGCTGTGTGGTGGGTGGGAGGTGGGTTTAAGATGGCGGCTGTGGATGGTGGTGGGTGGGAGGTGGGTTTAAGATGGCGGCTGTGGATGGTGGTGGGTGGGAGGTGGGTTTAAGATGGCGGCTGTGGTTGGTGGTGGGTGGGAGGTGGGTTTAAGATGGCGGCTGTGGTTGGTGGTGGGTGGGAGGTGGGTTTAAGATGGCGGCATGTGGATGGTGGTGGGTGGGAGGTGGGTTTAAGATGGCGGCATGTGGATGGTGGTGGGTGGGAGGTGGGTTTAAGATGGCGGCTTGTAGAAAAACGTATAAAAGGAGTCGATTTTTAGGGAAGGGGTGTATTCATTGCACTACCCTGTGTAGCACTCTGACTTACCTGACCTGACCAGCCTGCCTGCCTGCCTACCTGCCTGCCTGCCTGCCTGCCTGCTTCACCTCTAGTCTGCTTCACCGCTAGCCAGCCAGCCAGCCAGCCAGCCAGCCTGCTTGCCTACTTGTATGAGCTGTGGAGAACCTTTTACTATATTTCATTTTACCAGTGCAAATTCACCAGACTTTTACACCGTAGCAGTTACTCACCAGCCTGAACCCATAGTCATGATGAATTCAGCCGACCTAGTCACGCTTCAAAAGAACCGTCTTCGCCTCGTTGATGAGATGCAGCATGTGGGCGAATTATGTGATGTGCTTATGGACGATAACATACTCCTGAAACAGGGTGTCGAAGATATCATGGCGGAGAACACCCCTTCACGACAAAACAGAGCTCTCATCGACGGTCTACTGCGCCGTGGCCCCTATGCATTTCTAGCCTTCGTGGAGGCGCTGAAGAAGACGGGAAATGAAGAACTAGCAGATCTACTTGAAATTCCCCTTGTAGATGATGATATCTTAGTCATGGATACCACCGAAGAGCGTACAGCTAGCAAACGTGCGCACACTACCCCAGAGAGTACACCTGCCAAACGCGCTGGACGACCCAAACGCCCCCGACTAACACCTTTAGAAATACCTGAGTCAGTGGTTGAGCCAGTAGTACCCCAGCAAGTGCCTGAGCCTGTGAAAGAAGAGGTACAACTTCCTATGTCTGTGCAGGATATCAATAACATTATCCAACAGGCCTACCAGGCAGCCCACACGGACATTTGGGAGCTCTCAGCCTATTTAACTGTGAGTGTCAAAGACGAAGAAGTGCATTTTAATGCATCGGGCTTTAACGACAGACCCGGTAGGCATATTGCCATGACCTTAGATACCTGGCAAAAACTGGAGACCCTTGATTACGCCATCGATGCGGTTATTCGCGACCAGGGGAGTGACGAAGCGAAATTTTTTGTGGGTGACGACACCTTTGTCAGTTGTGCTTATTTCAACGACCAGCTCCTGGTGCATATCCGTAAATGGAAAATGCGGTTAGATACGCAAGAGCTTGTTGCTTGTCCTCAGGGTGTCACCTTGAAATTAACGGCCTGGCGGAAGTTGCAGAGTCTCGCAAGTACAATTCGTCAAGCCCTGGTCTACCAGGTGTCTCACTATATTTATAAGAAGTACATCGACACAGTCCTGGATCTAATCAGACCTCGCATTCCACACTTGCGTATCCAAGAATGCGCAGGCTGTGAAAATAACAGTCCCATAGACAAGCATACGTGTGTGGACACTAGTGTACCCTCATACGCTATCATCACTGAGGCACTACAGACCGTCACCGAGACGCAAATTGCCCTGGCAGTGGAAGCTGCCTGCCCTCCCAAAATTCCACGTGAAGAGATTATTACCTACATCTACGTGCACCAGGGACGGAAAAACGATGATGAGTTCAAACAAGTCTTGTTGCAGAACTATTGAACAAGTGTTCAGAACAAGTGTTGAAAAACATTTACCGTATTCCTACACATTCATTGAAGTGGCTTGAGAGCGTATAATTGTATTAAAAATTCAGAGTTTTTTTACTGTTAATTGTATTAAATGCAGAACTATTGAACAAGTGTTGAAAAACATTTACCGTATTCCTACACATTCATTGAAGTGGCTTGAGAGTGTATAATTGTATTAAAAATTCAGAGTTTTTTTACTGTTAATTGTATTAAAATTCAATACTCAGATATAATTGTATTAAAATTCAATACCCTTGTGAACACGTTCATTCTATTTGTGTTAATAAAAATAGTAGAAAATTTAAAAAAATGCTTGTTAGTGTTCATTCTTTTTTTTCTTTTTAATTTACAGCCCCGCCCCCTTTTCACCCGTCCCTCCCCCCCTTCCCCCCTTCCCCCTTTTTTCAATAATTTCAAAAAAATTGTAAAAAAAATAGTAGAAAATTAAAAAAATGGTTGTTAGTGTTCATTCTTTTTTTTCTTTTTTTTTAAATTTAAAAAAAAAATTCAGCCCCGCTCTTCCTCCTTCCCCCCTCCCTCCCCCCTCCTTCCTCCCCTTTTCCCTTTTTTCAATAATTTCAAAAAAATTGTAAAAAAAATAGTAGAAAATTAAAAAATGGTTGTTAGTGTTCATTCTTTTTTTTCTTTTTTTTTAAATTTAAAAAAAAAAATTCAGCCCCGCCCCCTTTTCACCGCACCCTCCCCCCTCCCCCCTTCCCCCTTTCCCCTTTTTTTCAATAATTTCAAAAAAATTGTAAAAAAAATTTAAAAATTATTTTTCATAGGGGAGTAGGATGATGGGAGCTGGTGTTAATTTTTTTGTGCTTTTTGATAGAAGTTTCCCTTTCGGAAAGATGGGGCAGCCCTGAAAAGGGCTTTTTTTTGTGTTACGACACTTGTTTTATGCGCGGTAGATTCTTTTTATTCCACCCACATGCTTCCTGCAGATTGGACACTTGATTTTTAAATGTTGTTCGCCTGCTTCAACGCAGTGGCACATGTCTCCTACACACGTTAGCGTGACCCAACAATCTTTACAGATGCATAAATGCCCACACGGCAATACGGCGTACAAGCTATCTTCGTCTGTACACACGCTACATCTTGATTTTTTTTCTTCCTTATGTCGTTCTTTGTTCTGTCTTGAAATCTCAGCGTCCATTAGATTCATGTCTTGTCTCATGCCGTTAATTTGTTCGTTGAGGCGGGTTACCTCGGCCCAAGAGCATGGTTGTTGTGGTGTTGTTTCGGAAGCTGAAGTCGTTATAATCGGAGTTTCGGAAACCGACGTGGTTATAGCCGTTGTATTTGTTGCAGGTCTATTACTGTTTAACCATGTAATTTCTTCTTCCCCATCAGTTATATCGTCATCTTCTTCTTCTATGGCGACCATCCTGCTGATATCTTGGTCTTGTTGTTGACTTCGTCTTATCAACCTGGCATCTTCTTGCATTACATCCCGCTGTAGCTGTTCCAGTTCTTCTTGACTTCGCCGTATGTTGGTTTCGTCTGTAATAACCTGCTGCAAGCTTGTAATTATGGATATTCCACCATCATCTTCACTGGTAACCACCTCTCTAGCATCTCTAGGATCTCTAGGAGGGTGGTGGGTGAACATTGGTCGTCTTCTTGTACCCATGATTGTATTTTGTGAATAAATGTCAACATACTACGCGTTATTTATAGTCTAGACGGCTGTGGATGGTGGTGGGTGGGAGGTGGGTTTAAAATGGCGGCATGTGGATGGTGGTGGGTGGGAGGTGGGTTTAAAATGGCGGCATGTGGATGGTGGTGGGTGGGAGGTGGGTTTAAGATGGCGGCCGGTGTCAGTGAGTGCAATATGGTGGTATCTGCTAAATTTTGTTTGCCTGCACACTGTATAGTGCTGTGTTACCATTGCCCAAGGATAAAAATTTCCTAGTTTTCTTTCGATAAACCCGTTACAATTTTCAGGGAAATATTATAAGGCTGTAAGCCATAGTCTTGACGTATTTTTAGCCAGGAAAACCAATTTATTTCCAGTGTACCGGGTTTTCCATACTACCGTACACTAACGTTAGGCGTGTAAAAATCGATAAATTCATTAAAAATAACGGCATAGTCTAGCGCTAGGCTGCTAAATTTTTTAAATACTACACCATGAGTTCAATTGGAAATAAAATTTATACGTGCACTGACATTTATTGTAAAATCACAGCCGTTTAAAATTGGAAAAGAAACACAAACATATTTTGTTGAGCGTAACTGTAGCAGACGACACAGCTAGAGTGTTTTCGCTACGGTCCGTGCCTTACACTATAAATAGCGCGCAGTATTTTTTTCAGTCATTCACAATTAGCCTGAGTGCCCAGTGATGGAGTCACCCCTGGCTGAAATCATGGATATTGATATACCAGACATCATCACAAATCATGATAATGAAGTACAACTGCTGGGCAACATCATTAATATGGTACATGACGAACCATGGTTGGATGCTATAATGAAAGACTTATTTCCACCTCAACCAGCCCGGGACTACCCTCCACCAGCCACACCTCATCTTAGTGACCCCCCAGCCACATCGCAGCTTAGTAACTTCCTAGCAGCGACACCGGATGTTACCCCAGTGGAATACCAATGTTTTGACGACATAGACCGTGTGTTAGAAACTATGTTGAAACCACAACAACAAAGCCCCCAAGCTAAAGAAAAAGCAGGAGACATGGCACAAGAACAAACCGGAACCGGCACAGATACAGATACAGATGATACAGATACAGATGATACAGATACAGAAGAAGGAAAAGATGAGGAGGAGAAGAGGGAGGACTTAAAAACCACAGTACCCGAAAAAAAGAGGAAAGACTTAAGAAGAAAGAGGACAGACGCGAGAAAAAACAGGAAAGACGTCAGAAGCCATAGAAAAGACGACAGAAGCCATAGAACAGACCCCAGAAGCCATAGAAATAGGCAACAGGAGAGAAAAAACAGAAAAGACGGAAGAAAGAAGAGAATAAGAGAGAATACCAGAAAAATAAGCCAAAAAGAAAACGAAGACGTGATGCACTACATTTCCGCAATAACAACAACAACACTGGGATTCAACACAGAACGCCAAGCAGTCTCCTATTTACACTGCGTGGAATGCAGTAACCAATTCGCTAAATACGCTATTTTCCCCTGCGGACACCAAGCTTTGTGTGTAGCTTGTATTGATCGACATGCCCAAATACCAGCGTGTGCGGATGCTAACAAACCCCTAGTGTGTGAATTGATACCTTTAACATGTCCCGTGTGTACTGAGAGAAGACAACGCCAACAGGCCCTCTCAACGATGTAATCGCTTACATATTTCAACGGTTCTTTTAAGAACCACACCATTTTTCCGAAAGGGGAAACTTCTAAAAAAGCACAAAAAATTAACACCAGATCCCCACACACACACACATATATATATCCCTGTGCTGATTCAAATAAATTTCAGTCCGTTATAATTCGGGCTGTAATGTTATAACTTCTATAAAAATAAAAAAATAAATTTCAGTCCGTTATCATTCGGGCTGTAATATTAATTACTGACAGAGAAAAATTAGTAACATTCCCGGGTTCAAAAATAAATTTCAGTCCGTTATCATTCGGGCTGTAATATTAATTACTGGGAGAGAGAAAAAATGAAACCTGTGTTTGTAAGAGAGAGATTGGTCCTGACAAGGACCGTTAATATAGGGCAGGGGTTGTTTTTTGGTGATGCAGTTTGCTAATAGAATAAAAAAAGGGTAATGTGGGGATCTGTGCTTTGAAATTTGTGCCAAGTTATTAGAAGTTCTCTTTCGAGAAGCATTGGTTAGCTCTGAAAAGAGCTGTTATGGTTCAATTTTTTAACCCTGTTTTTCTTCAGGAGGGGAGTTTTCTTGTCTACCGCCCCTTACATCATCTTGCTCACCGAGAAGTACCTATACGGAGTTAACGTATATTTATGTACAACATCCTCATCTTCATGGTCGTCACTGATGGGCATCCCCTCTAGGAAGTTGGCCGGAGCTATCTGTTGTTGTTGGTTGTCCTGTTGTTCTTCGAAAATGGTGGGCAGGTCTTGGAGGGGGAAATCCACAAGAAGCGCTGTATTTTCATCATCGTCCGGCTGGACTGCTGGCTCTTGTGGAGGGCGGGGCGCCAGCAGCGGAGGAGGGGGAGGATACATGGCTTCCTCCATCGTATTCCTGAGTAATTGTAACCATCCCTGTTTGCCTATGGTTTTTGATGCGTTGATTAATTTACGCAGATTCTCTGCTGTACCCTCCCCTCCTCCTTCGGTCTCGTTGGTCAGCCTCGCACTCCACCCGGTTAATTCCCCCAGCCAAAACTCTTTAATTTCTCTCATCATCATCCTCTTCGCACGCCTCGATATCCCTCGGTCCGCGGCCTTGGATGTCGACATCTTAGCAGCAGCAAGTTGTTGGCTCATTTTCTTCTTGTTCTTCTTGTTCTTCTCACAGTGAAAAGGTTTTTGGAATACCCGCATCAAGCTGACCGCTAGCTTATATAGTGTAAAGCGCGGACCTCGGCGAAATCGCTCTATTCTATTTTCTACAGCTACGCTGCAGAAAATATGTTTGTGTTTCTTTCCCAATTATAAACGGCTGTGATTTTGCAATAAATGTCAGTGCACGTATAAATTTTATTTCCAATTGAACTCAGGCAATTCATAGTGTAGTATTTAAAAAAATTTAGCAGCCTAGCGCTAGACTATGCCGTTATTTTTAATAATTTTAGCGATTTTTCGATGCGTAACGTTATAGCACGGTAGTATGGAAAACCCGGTACATTGAAAATAAATTGGTTTTCCTGGCTAAAAATACGTCAAGACTATGGCTTACAGCCTTATAATATTACCCTGAAAATTGTAACGGGTTTATCGAAAGAGAACTATAGAAAACTATTAAAAACATAGCCTTCGTTTCAGTGCAGGGTCAACGTGCAGAGTTCCGAAGCATTTTGGTGCGCTGGGCATGACGCCATCTAGCGGCCATTACAGGCACTCAGAATGGAATGTCTTGAAAGGGAGCTAATAACCAATAGGCTGGTGAAACATTTTGGAGACGATTTCAATGTTGTCTTCTCTTCCATCTGTGCGCGAATTCTTAATTGTTTTACAGTGCAGGCACAAATGACACACAGATGTAGCGTCGTCGCAAATGTTCTGAAGTATATTTTATCTTGGAGCGCGCACCTACAAAAATTGCATTGTAAATCTTAATTATTTTTCTAGAACAGGGTACGCGTACGAATTTTTTTATTACGATGAAATTAGCAAGAATCGGTATATATACATTTTGCCTGGACGGTGTTTTGTCATTCACCATTATGGCAGCGCACGGAAAGGAGCTCGCTTTCTTCCAACTGACGTCTGACGTGATTCTCATCGTCTATGACCATGAATTGCAGCTCATCGAAGAACATCCTCGAGAAGTGAAGTTATGTTTAAGCTTAGCAGGCTGGACTCTATTAACACGGTTGTTACAGGGAAAAGAGCCCGAAGTCGATTTCCTGCACGTGGGAGTCGGTGTTTACCTGCGAAGTGGAAGAGATGATTCTTTTTTTCCCCGGCTAGAACAGTGTGGGGGTGCCGCTATCCTACTCCGGCCGGCATTATGGCAGGCGCTGAAAGCTATTATCACCGATGTCCACGACGTACTCTACCCCCAGGCGTGCTCTCTAGCTACCCGCACTCTTACACCGGACTGTACCCTATTGTTATACCCCCAACGCGTGGAGCTCATCGATGACGATAGCCGATGTTGGTGTACGTCTGAACCCGCGCGTGTCTCTTTATCCCCGGAAGGCTGGATTACCTTGAAACGTGTGTTATGCGGTAACCTCGACGGGGATAGCATTCACCTGTGTGACGATGTCTACATTTTCCGCGGTCCCTATTTTGCTCGACTTCTCTGTCTCAAGCGAGGGGGTTTTACTCTGGACCCCGATCTATGGACGGCTTTGCAACAAGTAGTCCCCATGGTGGATGAAGTACTCTCTCCACAGGAGGAGCCTCTCACAGAATAGTACCTGACACTATAAATACCAGGGATGAGACAGAGTGTGTGTCATTCACCGTTCGACATTTACAGCAAGCATGTCACTACGAGCCGTCCTACCTCTTACACCCTACCAGGTGGGGTTATACGTCTATGAAGATAAAGTCACCCTGGTGGAAGACTGTGGAGCTATTTGCTGGGCGCGCGCTGAGACTCTATCGAATACGGTGACGCTACAGCGTGATGGCTGGACTAAATTTAAACGGGTGTTGAACGGTGAGTTGGACGGACACCTCATCCACATGGACAATGCCATCTACGTATACCGTACCGCCCTCTTCCCACGCCTGGGCCGCTACCAAGACCCTACGCGAAGTTTCCTCCTAACCCCCTCTCTGTGGTCAGCCTTGGAGAAAGTAGTGCCTATTGTGGACCAGCTGTTTACACCGGACGAACGATCACCAGACGAATTGGCGTGGGCTCGTGCTATGGAAGACGCGCTGGCTGAACCCCATGAAAAAAAACAACATGATGAATCCAATACAGCCTCGGAAGACGGAAGTACTATATCTATAGAATGCACAGAGGCTAGAGTGTCAGTGTCACCTGATGAAGCGAACACACATGACGGGGACCCAGAGGCGACCCGATGAAGGGTAAGAAGACCGTGATGAGGCGGTCCCGAAAGGGAAAAAAGGAGTCAGCATCTACAGTGAACAAGGTGTTAACCGATTTGTATTACAACCCTACCAGTCCAGCCGCGTATAGCGCTGTGGGAGCGCTCGCTCGAGCTGCCCATTCTCAAGGCATCAGTCGAACTGAAGTTCGAGACTGGTTAAAAACCCAAGACACTTATAGTTTACATCGAGCAGCCCGACGACATTTTCGCCGTAACCGAGTGATCGTAGGAGGCATAGACGCGCAATGGCAGGCGGATTTAGTGGATATGAGTCGATTTGCACCTCACAATGATGGACATCGGTACATATTGACCTGTATCGATATTTTATCCAAGTATGCCTGGGTACTACCCATTCGCACCAAAACAGGAGAGAATCTAATAGGAGCGTTCCAGCAGATTTTCAAGACGGGGCGCAAACCTCTTTATTTGCAAACGGATGAAGGCACAGAATTTCTCAACCGACCCTTTCAAGCCTTTCTTAAGAAACAGAAGGTATTTTTCTTCCATACGTACAACGAGACCAAAGCTTCTGTGGTGGAACGATTCAATCGTACCTTCAAAGGACGAATGTACAAGTATTTTACCGCCCAAAACACCCGACGGTACATCGATGTACTACCTCAACTGGTACAAGGGTACAATCGAGCCTATCATCGCAGTATCCAGCGAGCTCCCCGTGATGTGACAGAACGCAACGAACATCAAGTGCGTGCTACGCTGTACTCATCCAGTCCACCACAACCACTCACGGCACCCCGTTACAAACGTGGAGATGTGGTACGGATCAGTAAAGTGAAAGGCCAATTTGAGAAAAGTTACTTGCCCAACTGGAGTGACGAGCACTTTGTCATCGTTCGCCATAAACCTCGACAGCCACACGTCTATCAACTGGAAGATCTACAAGGAGAAACACTGCAAGGCACGTTTTACGAGGCAGAATTACAACCCATAGTGAAAACACCGAAAGACTACTACACGGTGGAAAAGATTTTGAAAACGGAACGTCGACGTGGCATCCCCTATCATTTCGTCAAATGGCAAGGGTGGCCTCGTTCGTTTAATTCCTGGGTGTCCGGCCGTGACATGAAACGCCTATAAATTCTAACCCCTATCACCACCAGCCTTCAGTGTAGGATTGTACCATGGATAGTACACATCTACCCTTACTGTTACGAACTCGAAAAGCACAAGTGGGTACTGTAGTGTGTCTAGTAGTGCTTCTGGGTACGTTATTTACAGGCGTGTTCTACGATTTGTCGTACGTGATATCCTGTTTGAGCACCCTGCGTTCCACATCTCAGTCATCCACCACTTCGACCACCACCACCACTTCGACCACTACGACGACGCTGCCTACGCCATCCAAGACGTCAAGGTACCGCCACGTATCAACCCAGACACCCACGTCTACCACGCCGTCTACTCACACACCGTCTACTCCATCCATCACCACGTTACCCTTTGCCCGCTACATCCAGCCACCCACGACGACCACGTCCCGTACTACGACTCCACGTCATCCTCCGTCATCCCTGAGAAGCGACGATCCTTCTACCCCATCACCACCATCACCTAGTACACCCACCACCACCACGACTCCTACGCCGCTAAAAATATTTGCAGTGGATCCCCGTGAATCACGTTTACCACGACAACGGTACCCATTCGACCCCGGTGGGATCCACGACAACTGGGGTGGGCTTCTAAACGCCGAGCGCAAATCACCAAATAAAAAAAATAAGAAAAAAAAAAAACTATGGATCCTCGGTGGCAGCATCCTTTCACGTGTCTCATCGCTGGACCGACAGGGTCGGGAAAAACACACTTCGTTCAACGTCTCATCCAACACGGGTCAGCCCTCATTTCACCGCCTCTAGCTCGCATCCTGTGGTGTTATGGAGCTTGGCAACCCGCGTACGAGGAACTAGCACGTGTCCCGGGACTCACCTTAGTGGAAGGCTTACCCCCTGAGGATACACCCAAAGACACCCTGGACGATCTCAT
This sequence comes from Hanleya hanleyi, assembly GCA_036873755.1. NCBI lineage: Eukaryota > Metazoa > Mollusca > Polyplacophora > Lepidopleurida > Hanleyidae > Hanleya > Hanleya hanleyi. The sequence goes on along the minus strand of JAVTVY010019516.1, from coordinate 5,271 downwards.
GACGGAAACGGACAGTCGAATCACCCGTCTCTTTACCAAAGGAAGCCATCATCGTCGGTTGAGCATCATCTACATCGTGCAGAATCTCTTCAGTAAGAACAAAGAGCACAGGAACATTAGTTTGAATGCTCAGTATGTGGTGTTATTCAAAAACCCCAGAGACGCTTCACAAATTACGCACCTGGCCCAACAGATGTACCCTAAAAACACGGCCTTTGAACGAGAAGCCTTTGAAGATGCTACCCAACCCGCTCACGGGTATCTACTCATTGACTTGAAACAAGACACTCCCTCCACCCTTCGATTGCGTACCCTCATTTTTCCCGGCGAGGTGCAGACGGTGTACACACCCAAATAAAAGATAAAAGATAAAAGAAGAAGACAATCCACTCTAGCCGTCATTCATCATCATGTCTGCACGGATACGCAAGCACGCGCCGGCTCTGCGCGTATTACGCAGTGCGCCACCGGAGGTGGGCCGGGCCCTGGTGCGCGGGGCGGATCCCGACTTGGTACGGTGTTTGTGTGAAGTGGCACATAATGTGTTAAAAGGCAATGTTCCACTCAGTCCTCTGCAGAAAGGGAAATTGCAACGGCACAAGGCGGGTCTCCGAACGTTGGTGAAGAAGACGGGTAGTGTCAAGAAAAAGAAATAGGTGTTACAGCGAGGTGGATTTCTCGGCGCACTCCTCGCTCCCTTAGCCGCTACTGTACTGGGACCGTTACTAGGCTCCATCTTGGGACGCTAACGTCATCATGGAACATACGAAAAAAATGATGCTGGTCGAACCTCGACTGTTACAGAGTTTGCAATCATCCTATCCCGTGCCTGCCACAGTGCAACAACTCCAGTCTCTGGATGAAGAGATGAATAGTATACTGCAACGTCGACTATCCGATCACGAGAAAATTCAACTCTACCATCATACGCTGAACCGGTACCAGACGTTTATGGATCAATATAGAGGGAGTAGTAGTACACCACCACTACCCACAACGCCCACACTCACACCCCCATCACCACCTTCACCTGAGCTGGAAGAGGAAGTGTTGACCAGTGTGCCTAAAGCCTTCAAGACCAAGGCACGTTTATTGTTGGACCGGGTGAAACAGAATTCCGATATGAGTTGGAACGCTGAAGGAAAACTGCTGATTCGAAACAAAGTGGTGCCGGGGTCTCATATGACCGATTTGATCAACGATATGGTACGTTCTCGCAAACACTCTAATCCACCGGGCTGGGAAGTCTTTGCTCAGGGATTAAAAGACATACACACCCCTCAAGAATTGGTAGGGAATCCTAACCGTTGGGCCTTTATGCAGCAACCGACCCGACACCAACCATCACCTCCACCCTCCTCTTCTTGGGACTCCATGTCACCGCCGCCGCCGTCCAAAATACCACAACCACGACGGGGACGTACCCGATCTAAGTCAACGCGACGATCACAACGCCGAGGTAAGGCGCCCAAGACCTGGGGGGCCCTTACTGGGAACCCTACTAATAACTCCTATAAAAACCCGGTGCAGAAGCCAGAACAACTCAGTCGTCATGTTTTACCTGACGTTGCCCAGTAATAGCTCACTCGAAGTGTTTCCTGACAACACCTTGACCAAGTATGTCACTCAATTACCACAACCGTTACATTTACCTGGACGATGGGAATGTGGACTGGTGGATATTCAATACCCTTACTCATGGTACAACGTACAAGGCCAAGAAGTATGGTACGAAGTGACCTACCAAGGTAAAATCTACAGACTGATTCTCCCCGAAGGCCAATACGATACGCCCCAGCAGTTAACGTGCCCTTCGATGTCAACGTACACAACGACAAGAGCTATATCATGCTGAGCCCTAACGTGGCTGTGAAACTCAGTCCTACACTACAGCAAATGTTACGGCTGCCTCAGAGCGTCTACACGGGTCCCACCATTGACAACGGTACCATTTTGATGGATATGAAAGTAGGTATGTACGGACTGTACGTCTACTCGGACGCAGTGGACAGCCATATTGTGGGTGATGTGAACACACCTCTGTTACGGGTGGTGCCCATTAGCAAGACGTATGGCGATCAAGTCAACCAGAGTTTCAACCATATAATCTACCTGCCCGTACGACATACCGATATCAACACGATCACGGTGGATATAAGAGATGACACGGGACGCCCGATCGCATTCGAACGAGGAAAAGTGGTGCTGACACTTGCTTTCCGACAAGCCCGCTCTCCTCACTTCGTATAATGTACGTGCCTTACCAGTGCCATACGCCCAGCTATGCCGACTACTACAAGAAACAAACGGGAGGAAGCTTGCCCATGTTTAGCGGTGCACGCATGCAACGAGGTCACGGATTGGGGAACATACTGCGCAGCATTGTGAACACGTTTTTACCCTTGGTGACACGGGGTGTGAAAGCGGTGGGGAAACAAGCGGTACGCAGTGGATTGCGCGTGGCCGGTGATGTGATGGGAGGCACAGCACCCCGACAAGCCTTCAAACGACGGGCTAAAGAAGCCGGCGGCGTCTTGATCGCCAAAGCCCTTAAAAGGCAAACTCCGACACAGCGAAGAGTCATTCGACGTCCAACACACCGACGACGCACACACCAGAGGACTAAGACCAGGACGAAGAAGAAGAAGAAGAGGAGTAGTAGTAGTAGGAGAGACATCTTCGCATAATGGCATTCATTCACTCCGAGTCGTGTCCGTCTACCAACGGTGAATTGGATTTGTGGACTATTCCACCCACCCAAACCAGTGTAGCCGAAGGACGTTGGGTAGAACATCGACCCCTGGCTAGCCTGACGGGGATGGGCCCCGTGGAATTTACCATTGAAAACAAAGATGCGGCCTACCTGGATTTAGCCCACACGTACTTGTACGTGAAAGCCAAAATAATGGACAACGACGGGACGCCCATAGCGGACGATGCGGTAGTAGGCCCGGTGAATCTTTGGCTGCACTCCTTGTTCCAACAGGTGGATATAGGTCTGAACGATAAACTCATCAGTACGTCCACCAATACGTACCCGTACCGAGCCTACATGGAGACGCTGTTGTCGTACGGTACAGATGCCAAAAAAACACACTTACAAGCTGAGCTGTACTACAAGGATATACCCGGAACCATGGACACCATCCTCGGTGCCAATACTGGGTTCATCACACGCAAAAGAATGGCAGCCAAAAGCAAGTCCATCGATATGATGGGACGACTGCACGCCGATCTGTTCCTGCAAGACCGCTACATGATGAACGGTGTATCCATCAAGATCAAGTTGATCCGTTCCTTACCCGCGTTCGCCTTAATGGCCGGTGGAGTCGGGGGTGTGAATTACAACATCGTCATTGAAGATGCAGCCCTGTTTGTCCGTACGGTAGATTTGCAACAGGGCGTGTTGCTGAGTCACATGGAAGCCTTATCGAAAAAACCAGCCCTGTACCCCATCCGACGCGTACAGACCAAGGTGTTCTCTGTACCATCAGGTACGATGATGGCCAACCGTGAAAATTTATTTCTAGGGGATCTTCCTAAACGTCTTACCCTGGCGTGTGTGACCAACACCGCTTTCAATGGAAATTGGGCTGAGAATCCGTTCAACTTTCAACATTTCAACATCAACTTTGTGGCACTGCACGTGGCCGGCCATCAAATTCCAGCCCGTCCATTACAACCGGACTTTGCTAACTTCAACTATGTGCGGACCTACCTGAACCTGTTTACAGCCACAGGACAAAACAACCAGGACGAAGGCAATACCATCAGTCGACAAGACTTTAGCCATGGGTACACATTGTTCGCCTTTGACCTCACCCCCACCTTGGAACACGATCATCAACTGGCTTTGCTGAAGAAAGGAAACCTACGGTTGGAACTGCGTTTCGCCACCCCTCTAGCCCACACCATTAACGTGATTTGCTACGCCGAGTTTGATAACGTCATCAGCGTGGATCAGCAAAGAAACGTGCTGTGTGACTACGCCAGCTAGAGTCATCATGGATACAGAGCAGCTGATAGGCATACTCCAGCGAGATCCGAAGATCCCCTTTCGAGGTGTGTTTCCACGCAATGTGTTTCCCACCCACTCTTCCACCCCAGCAGCCTACATCCTGAATACAGACCCGGGGAGTCGACCCGGTGAACATTGGATAGCTGTGTACGTGGACACCCTAGGCCAAGGCGAATACTTTGATTCCTACGGACTTGCACCCCTACATGCCGATTTGGTGAAATTCATGGACGTCTCTACTACAGTGTGGCGTTGGAATACTCAAAGATTACAAGGCCCCTTGAGTAGTGTGTGCGGACAGTACTGTGTGTTTTATCTCACTCACCGGAGTAGAGGACATTCTATGCCCACCATTGTACACATGTTTGATGATTATTGTCAAGCCGAAGACCGTGATGTCCTCGTCTATGACTGGACGGCCTCTCGTTTTAATGTGCATGCTCCATTTCTCTGGTTAACTTAAAAATGTACTGCGCGCGCGCAGGCCACTTGTTTATTATCACGTTATTGTTATGACGTTGTTGTTCTGACGTTCATTGATGTTGAATAAAAGATGAAAAAACACAAAAAATGATGGGTTTTGACTTTTTTTTATTTAAGTCAACAAGAAGGGTTACTGAATAGGTACAAATAGAATACAGGGTACAAATAGTAGGGTTAAGGTACAAAAAAATTCTGTCAGGAGTAGGATTCGAACCTACGCCAGCTCTTCGCCGACCAGCATTTACACACCGGCGCCTTAGACCACTCGGCCATCCTGACTTTTACATTTGTGTATCAACAGTTATAGTTCGACATTGTTCACAAGTCCAAGTAAGTGGTGCTCACACCGTCGGCCAACACTTTCCGTTTCGGGTAAAAGAAAGTAAAGGCGTCTCGTTGCTGAATGTACGTCCGCATCTGGTGATCCACCACCCGAAATCCTCGGTTAGTACCACTCGCACTGGCCTGGCTTTGCAGCACGTTCAAGTACAAGGCTTTGTCGATGTTGGGATCGCGCCGGCTCACCCCTTTGCAGCTAAACTTATTTTCCTCTCCTTCTCCTCCTCCGTCTCCTCCGTAACAGTAATACGTCTTGGAGGAGAGACCAATCATAGCATCCCCACTCCACTCCAGCTTGAACAGGCCCGGCGTACGCTTATCGTACTGGTAATGGTCACGTCGAGGTAGCCACTGGTCGCGTTCCGCTTCATACTGGGTACGTAACTCCGGTTTCACCAGGGACTCACAATCCGCATTAGAGACGGCCATGT